>JARFJB010001339.1:1555000-1565000 GCA_036346205.1 Vesta saturnalis
TCCATAACCCGCACCTTTTCTGAAATCCATTTGGATAACGGGAATCCTATCACCCCCGACCAAGTTGCTGTGTACTTAAAAAAAAAGCAATTCTGGCCCAGTCTCAGGAGGCCTAAACCGCGAATAACACGATATTTACTCAACCGAACCCTCAGATCACTAATCGAAATCTACAATAAATGCATAACATTCTCCTACTTCCCAGCGAACATGAAGTCGGTTTCCACCCAATACAAAACTCCGACCCTACCATACCTATATGTACCCAACTCTCTTTTATGCTGTCTTGGAGAAGCCTTTGAGCTGATTGTAGCCAGACGACTTAAAGATAACCTAGAATATAAGGAATTCGTCCTAACAGGTAATTTGGCTTCCGTCCTTATAGAATGTGTCACTATCCCTTCTTGAAGAGCAGAGCATTCAATCGGAACAATTCAATTTGGAGGTTTTTCTAGACATTAAGCAAGCATTTGACACGGTGTAGCACATTGGAATCCTCGATAAAATCCGTGCCCTAAATATTCCAAGTCATTTCTCCGAACTACTACTCTGGCACTTAACTGACACATTAACAAGAGTTAAAATAGAGAATTTATTTCCCAATCCATTCCAACCTACCGCAGGCGTACCACAAGGTTACGCCTTAACCTGAATCCTATACACTATTTTATATCCCTACTATTACACAATCCAGAGTTTCCGTTGTGTAGGTTGCGGATGACACTTCTTTCTGAACAGTGCATTGAAACAGAGCAACGGCCTCCTGCCTCACATCAAAAACTCTCCAGAACTTTTCTAAATGGACAAACGGGTAAAGAGTACCGTCAACCCAACCCAAACACAAGCAATTCTCATTCGATATCACAAATACCACGATGACAAATTCCCCAATCTGGCCGATTGCAATGTTTTATATCTCTGCGTGGGTGTGGTCGTGTGCTAGTATTCATGATCTCTCCAGTGTGATAACATCTACGTAGTTAATATTTTGTATTTCATCTTTTTTCTCTTAACGCTGCGGGCCCTATGCGGAGAACGTTTCCGGTGTGCGGATGTTGTTTTCTTGATTAATTATTGGTAATATTGTATTAGATCATATTAACGATGGTAATTACATCAATTTTAATTTTTTTTAATTTTTAGGCAAAAGACGCATATGTGCGTCGTCCGCATATTTTAGTAGATTCTTGATTATATGCGGAATATCTTTTATTGTATAACAACGTCTTTGCCAGTGCAAAACTATTGTAATAATTATCCATGGACATGGAATGTCTATTACTTAATTTGTCGCTCATTAGGTGCAGCACTACCTTCTGTAGATGTCCTTGACCGTCAAATTCATCCAACTGGCTCGTATATACGGAAAACTTTAGGATGAGTCCATTTGGTTCGGTAAGCATGTATAACTTTAACCCATACTTGTGCCTCTTGTTCTCGATGTACTGTTTAAAAGAAAGTCTACCACGCCACAGAACCATGGACTCACCTAAAGACAGGTTTTTCCTAGGATAATACAGTGTGCTCATCTTATTGTTGAAATAATTTATAACCGGCCTGTTCTTATAGAGTTTATCTTCGGGGAGTACTTCACCTTCATCGTGATTTTTTTGAGAAATGGAAACACCGGATAATCAGTAAATACCGATCACCGCTGATAAAATTTGAAAAGCATGCTTTTTTCAATAATCGTGCACTCTATTTAATTTAATTTTGCCCATGTGGAAATTGAACCCAATAAAGAGCAGAAGTTCGTCTTTTGTCACATCTTTCCATTCTGAAATCCTGGATCTGTCATAAGCACTTGCTGAGCAGTGAACTTCTATAGCGTATCAATTTGTTTGATTGACAACTTGTTCTAAAAATTGTCATCAAGCACAAGCCTGAAATAATCATACGGGTCATCAGTCTCTGGTAAATTCACATTCATGCGATTTTGCCCCATAAACGAAAGGTCCCGAAGGTCTGGGTCTACTTGCCAGCCTAGTCATTACAAAATCTATTTCGTTGTCATCTTGAAGTACAGAAATATCAACAAAAAAGTTAAAAAATACTTGATTGAATCACCACTGTACGTTGAAAAAACTAAAAATTACAAAAAAAATGCTTACAAGGATCGTCGCCATTTTCATTTTCAACAGAGTCATTTTCCTCGACTTCAATTTCTTCGTCTGCGTCATTTTTGCTTTCTGACCCGGAATTGTTTAAAAACTGTAGCAATTCATCCCCAGTTAACTTGTTTGGATTTCTAACTTGGTGTTGGCGACGACGTTTTACTCCAGAAGGGCTTGGTAGAACTCATTCGATGTTCGCCATTATAGAAAATAAAAACTGAAACTACGGTCAGAATTCGCAAAACTGTACTTCTAACTATGTGCGGGAACAAACACAACTACCTCACTGCAATGCTCAACTCACACTCGTTGATTGAAAACCTTAATCGATTGGATGTATAAGTGCGCACATGCACATCCTCCGCAGCAAAAGTGTTAAGCTTTGGATTTAGACCTTAAAATTATCAATTCATTATATTCTATGCAATTTATTGATGCCACACGTAATTTGTTGGCAAAAAATTCCTGCGGTTGAATTTAAGTAATCGTTTAGATTGTTTCAATATCTGAATATTTGTCAAATTTATACCAAAATGTGTAGACATTAAGGTAATGCAATTGAATTTCATATAACTTTTCTTTATAAGGTTTCTTAACAGGATAAACCTTAAAAATCTTTAAAGTGAACCATCTATATTTTTATCGAAGGGGGAGAGTTTTGAATTATTGTTTTCAAGTTAACATTTACATGTCTACCTGAAAGTGACGTTTGCGTTTATCTGACATAAATTATTATTTCTGTTTTTATAATCTTGCCTATCTCCATTATGAACGTATTACAAAACTGGTTGTATAATTGTACTTAACAAAACTCATTATTTTATTTCTTTTAATTTCAATCTTTCCATTTTTGAAGTATGTCATTAGATACATAACTTTTCTATATAGTTTCTGGATACAAAACCAAATAAACCTTAAAAATTGATTAAACATGATTTAAAACACAAACTGTATTTACGATATTTTTCAGAAAAACCTAAAACAAATTAATAAACAGAAATGCGTGTAAAATGTTAGATTATGATAAAACTAAAGTTGAATTGGCCTAGCTAAAGAGGTAGATTACTTAGTTAATTTCCAAGTTACTTGCAAAACGAGCGGATCATTTGTTACTGACGTAATATAATCAGATCAGTTGTATCGTAAATTAGAAATGTCCATTATTGTGTATGGGAAGTTGCCTATTTTCATTATGAACGTATTACAAGGCAGGTTACAACATTATTCTAAGAAAGTATTTAACTTTTTTTTAATTTTCACTTTGTAGGTTGAAAGGTCGTGTGTTGTCTCACACCAAATATTTTCCAATCTAGACTGTAGTGTATAAAATGTTCTAATGTTCAATTGTGCTTTAATTATTAAAATACAACAATACATTCGAATTGACTGACTGACTATTAAATTTTATTTAAAAATATCTGGTGTGGAACACCACACGGCCTTCCAACCTACAAAATGGATATGAAAGAAATGAAATATCGTTAATAAATTTTTTTTTTTGATAACTACGCAATATCTCTTATAAAAAGCTCATTACAAAAATAGGCAACTTTGTAAACGCAAAAACAATAATCTATGTCAAACAGACGTTTATAACGAGGTTAATAGATATCTAGATGCTAACTTAAATTAAAGGAAATGAAATGCCTAATTTTAATTTCAATTTTTTTAAGATAACTATGCAACCTCTTTTTTATACGTTCATAACGAAAACAGGCAACATTTTAAAAACAAAAACCATAATCTATGTCACAAAGACGTTTAATACTTCAGTTCAAATAGAGATTCATAGACATAAATACATGTTAACGTAAAAAAAATTCCAAAGCCACCCGCTTGCATAAAAATATCGATAATGCAGCTTCAGCATCTTCAATCACATTTGTGTAATATTTACAATGATTTCGATTTACATTAGAAAGCTGTATAAAGAAAACGTATGTAACATTAAATATTCTTTATAGAAATAAGTCTCCACATTTTCTTACAAAATTAATCGTTACTTAAATTATGAAAAAATTTTAACCAACACTTAAATTCTACATTAAGAATTTTTTTGCTGCTAAATTACGCAACGTATCAAAAACTTCCGCAGAACATAATTAATCGATATGTTTAAGATTTATATATAGGTATTTTTATATCTTTGAAGTAAGCAGCTGTTTTAGAAGTATTTTATAAAAACCAAAACCTGTTCTTAATAAACCCTCCCTATCCGCGGCTGGATTTCTCCCAAAATTTAATCAGCTCTAATCCAGGTGAAAACTAGCTTAAATACAAAATTTTAAGTACATAGGTTTTTTCGTTCTGGAGTTATCGTGGATACATCCACACACACACACACACACACACACACACACACACACACACACACGCGCGCGCGCCGACACGCACACGCACACGCACACGCACACGCACACGCACACGCACACGCACACGCACACGCACACGCACACGCACACGCACACGCACACGCACACGCACACGCACACTCACACGCACACGCACACGCACACGCACACGCACACGCACACTCACACGCACACGCACACGCACATGCACACGCACACGCACACGCACCCTCCTGTCGGAGCACCCTCACTCTAAGTCTTTAGGCTCCCAGCGAAAGTTGTGAGACCTCTTCCTTTTCTCTCTACCCTTCCCAGGGCATGCGCCGTCAAAAGCGTATACGGGTGTGGGTAGCCCGGGATGTCCTAGATGGGGACGGTGAGCGCTAGCCGTCTCCTAACACCGCAACCTCGAACTGTACTTGAGAGACTCAAGCAGGGCATGGCTAAGGAACGTTGTACAGATAGTGGTCGGTGGGCTTGACTTTACCTCCTGGACTGTGAGGAAAGTAACCTCTATACAAAATCCCCCAATACCAAGGTCGTTCGGCAATTTTAGGTTATGAAGGAGTTGCTCCAGGGGAAGACTAAGCGTAGCCAGGGGGAAGCCTGGTTCCTAGCGTTGAAACGCATGTGGGGAAAGAGAAACCTCTCCACAGTATAAATATCTCTGGTAGCACCACGGCTCTGCTACTTGTGATTTCGTTTCCGAGGGTTCTCGTGGGAACAACACGAGTAAGTCTCCAAAAGAGCATTTACAGAGTGCCAGCTCTTTAAATATGGAGGTGCAGGACGGTCAACCTGATAAACCCACCAATGGCTTGGTAACAGACTTTTTACCCCGGTTCCTTGTCCTTAAGAGAAAGGATGGGCCTAACTTCGACAATTCCAGCCATTTTATATACAAAAATGTTTTTACGGTATATTTTGTAGTCTCAAAATGATAAAAAAGGTCAAGGATGGTATATTGGTTGACAGTGTATCTAACAGACAATCAAATAAGGTATTAGATACTATCAGATTTGGCGATTTTGAAATAGAGCTCCATGCTCATAAAACTATGAACGCCTCTAGAAGGGTTATATTTTGTCATGATCTACTAAACTGCACGGTAGAAGATACATGTGAAGAACTATAAAGGCAAAAGGTAATAGAAGTTCGAAAACTAAAAACTAAGCGTAATGGGGTACTGGCTGACACAACCAACCATATTTTGACTATTAATACCTCGATATTACCCAAAACCTTTAAAGTGGCATTTTCCTCTTAAAATGGAAGATTATACATTCCACCTCCAATAAGGTATTTTAAATGTAACAAGTTTGGACACACCCCTTTTAAATGTATAGCACAACAGCAGCTATCTGTTTGTGGTAAACCGCAGCATCACGGATCTCTATGTGAGCAGCCTGTCTCATGTATTAACTGTAGAGGTGCACACTCGGCTCATGCGACAAGCTGTCCAATTTACAAAAATGAAGTCGCTATTCAAGAACTACGCGTCACAGAGAACATCCGTTACTTAGAGGCGAAAAATAAAATTACTTCTCAAACACCCATTGTAGGAATCAGCTATGCTAAGGCAGTATCTTCTACTGATTCGCATCAACCCTTGGTCGATGTACCAGCCTTGACAAAAGAACTGTTGCCCCTTATTGTTGGAGCAATAGCTTCCATTTTACAAAAATGGCTTGCAGAAGGAGCACCTACATCTTTTCTGACTCCACCTTCCCCATTATCAAATATTGTCTCTGCCAACGTAGAGAAAAGGAAAGGTTTTCCTGAGGTACAGTAATCTGTTTCTGAAGATGATACTGCATCTTCAATGCCAAGCCAATCCTCTTAGAAAAAAAGGTAAAGTATGGGTGCCCAAGGGAAAACTGGGAAAACAATCCTCATTTGCCTCAACCGTCGAAAATGAGGGGGAATATTATCGAAATTCCTGTGATTAACTATATGTGATATTTTTTCGTGATTATTTATCTCTGATATTTTTATTTGTAACGTCTTTCTACGTTTATACACTTTATTATACATTTTTAAATTTGTGAATGTCTATTTATTCGTTAATTTATTACAATACATGTTGTCTAATAACCTTTTTTGATCAAAAATGTATCCCACAATTCAGTGCAGTGGATACATTCACCACTACTGTGAAGTCAAACTGTTAATTAACGAATTCAACCCATTTTGTTTATGTCTCCAAGAGGCCCCCTTTAAACCCAATAAATTGCATTACTTACGTGGTTATAAGGTTATTAGAGAGGACACCGTACCAGACGTGAGAGCTAAGGGCGGAATCCCAATAATTGTGAGAGATGATGCCAAGTTCTCTACTGTTCATCTACTATCAATCCTACAAACCGTCGCTGTATATATAACGGTTCCAATCAAGTTAACTATTTGTAAAATATATTTACCGAACAACGATTGGCACCAACGTGACATACAGAACATTATTTCATAGTTACCTGCTCCTTATTTGTTATTGGGGAGATTTAACACCCATAGTCCATTGTGGGGTTCGCCACATGCAATAGGACGGGAGAACCTCTTGAAAATATTATAGATATAAACCAATTATTCTTACTAAACACCGGGAATGATACTCACCTGTGTGCTAGAACTGCAGGCCTTTCGGCTATTGATCTTACCATGGTTTAGGCACGTATTGCAACGTTGTTCTCTTGGAAAATACTAAATGATTTGTATTATAGTAATCATTTTCCAATTTTAATTAAAACTGAACAGCGAGACGCATCTTCTATAAGACCAACTCAGTGGAAAATGTCAGAGGCCAGTTGGGACGTCTTCAAATTACACTTAACCATACCTACCGATCAAGACAATACAACCTATCACATACATAATTTAATACAAATCATTATAAATGCTTCAAATATTGCAATTCCAAAAACGGAAGGCGCGGTTGCCAAACTTAGAGATCCATGGTGGAACAGTATTATTCAGGAAGCAGTAAAAACTAAACAGCGGGCATTTAACGTTATTCGAAGACATCCTACTATGGGACATCTCGTGTTGTTCGAAAAAGCCAGCTAGAAAAATGATTCTCCAGAGTAAAAGGGATTCATGGAGCAATTACGTCTCAACCATAACCTGTTAAAGTCCGAACACAGAAATCTGGGAAAAAATTAAAGCAATATCTGGCAGAAATGCAAATGCCTAAATATATAGTTGCAAATTTAAGGCTCCATAGTAAAGGACAGTAGCACTATAACTGAATTTCTTGCAGATGAATTTCAAAACACCAGCAGTTCTGCAAACTACGACGCACTCCTCTTGCAAACCAAACATGAAAGAGAAATTGCATTACATTATAGTACTACACAGCCGTTTTAATATAATATTCCTTTCACATTAAAGGAACGTGAAAATGCTCTGAAATGTAACAAATCATGTTCCCCTGGTGCTGATCTAATCACTTATGAAATATTACAAAATCTAACTGATTCATTTAAAACATTTCTCCTCGCATCCTTTAACAGAATTTGGGCTAAATGTGAATATCGCTCCCACTGGAAAGAGGCCATAGTCAACCCGATCTTGAAGATCCACGAGATACAGGCCAATTAGTCTAACGTCTTACATGACAAAAGTATTTGAGCGTATGGTTAGTCGCAGACTAATGTGACTTCTCGAAAAAGTGGAACTGTTAGTCGATTGCCAAATGGGATTTAGGAAACACAGATCAACAACAGATCATTTGGTACACCTGCAGGGTGCTGTGCTCAAAGTTTTTTCACGTAAAAACCACGCAGTCGCCGTCTTTTTCGATGTATAAAAAGCATTCGACTTGACCTGGAGACATGGAGTAATACAGAAAATACACGAATGGGGTTTCAAAAGCAACTTGCCACAGTTTATATTATCGTTTCTTGAAGCACGGCATATACGAGTTAGAATAGGTAATACTTTTCTTCCTTGAGAACCCCAGACAATGGTATACCTCAGGGTTCTACCCTGAGTGTAACTCTATTTGCCATTGCAATTAGTTCCTTAACATCCGCTCTCTCACATCAATACATACATGCACTTGGACGACCTAGCTATCCTTTTTTCTGCTCCCACAATGGGTGAAATACCTAGAAAATTGCAACAGGCGATTGATGGTATATGTGTGAACGCAGACACCGTAAGGTTCAAACTGAGAAATCCTGCTGTATGCACTTCTGCAAATTAACGAAACCGCATTTTGGCCTACTTCTCGCATTGAAAAATAAAAGCATTTTATGCAATAGCAGCTCCATGTTCTTAAGGCTCATACTAGACTCTGCTCTTACCTGGAATAATCACATTACTGAATTAATTAAGCGCTGTAAAACATCACTTGACATCATCAGAGATTTAGCTGGTTCTACCTGGGGTGCAGATCTAAAAGTCCTTCTGAGGGTTTATAAGTTACTAGTGCTGTCTAAAATCTACTACGGGTGTAAAGCATACTCATCTGCATCTCCAAGTGTGTTAAAACCCTTGGAAAGTACACAAAACTCCTATATCGGGTTCTCTGTGGGTGCATTCTATACAAGCCAGAGTGAAAGCTTATCTTGTGAATCCGGCACACTTCCCATATCGATACACCGCAAGTACAGACTTCTAGCATATGGATGTAAAATAAAATCCCAAAGAAGCCACACTAACTACAGCATCCTATTTTCTAACGACAACAATCTGGAAACTTGGCAAAGATTGCACAAACATACTAATGTTTTCACTACAACATATTATGCAACAAAGCCTCCCACACATGATTTCGATAGGACCCATGGAAATTCAACCATTGCTACTTTCCCCTGTATAGAAACTTACCGATTTATCCAGGCACAAAAAACACAGCACATTTGCCATCTATACATCTAAAAGAATTTAAGGAAATACTCCACAGATATCGTGATTACGAGATATTATACACAGACGCATCTAAATCTAACGCAGGTGTAGGTAGAGCATTCTGCACAAAGGACGACACCCATTCATGGTCCATCACATTACTGTAAGACATTGCCTCAAAAAACTAAGCTTACGATTGTCACTGATTCCTATAGCTCTCTCATTGGCCTTCAAGACCCGTACACAAAAAACCCACTAGTTCAAGCAGTATTGTCAACCATCAAGCACCTTACCGATGTAGGTTATACAATACTATTCCTATGGGTCCCAAGTCTCATCAACATTGAGGGAAACGAAAAAGCAGACACATCAGCGCGCCACGCCGCTGAGGAAGGACTTAAAGACGTAGAAGAGAAGGTTAACATTGCCAATCAAACAAACGTAACTACACACAAACTAAACAAACTAAAACTGGCCTGGCAACAACAGTGGACAAGGTCTAGGAGTCAATTAATCCGTATTCAGCCTGCAACAGATAAGTAGAAAGCACCTTCGGCCATCTCAAGGAAAGAATTACTAATTCTTCACAGAATAAGAATTGGACATACAGCACTAATCCACAAACACCTACTTACCAATGACCATCCACCAGAATGTACTCACTGCAATACACCTTTAACCATTCAA
>JARFJB010001339.1:1570000-1627500 GCA_036346205.1 Vesta saturnalis
GGCGAAGGAAAAGCCATTTTGTGTTTCCTAAAAGAAAATGTAAATTTCTGGACTTTACTTAGCCCATCGATTATTATCGGTTTATAACATTTTTCTAAATTTTGTGCCAATTCACTATGATTAGTGGGGACAAACGATTTATATCGGATATGTAGGGAATACTCAAACAGGTGAGCTTTTGTCACGCTTGGTTTTTTGTTCTTCTACCACGTTTTACTTTCAGGAAATTGATCTGATTGATTCAAGAATTAAATCCATTAACTAAATCAATAAACAAATTAGCTAAAGGGGTTAAACTTAACCTTACAAATTTCTCTAACTACGAAGTTCTGTTTATACTTTAGATTGGTGGTAAGAATGTAACAACCTACTTAAACGGTTGCTAGCTTTATTTTTATTTTAGGGGAACTCATACTGAAATTAACTGAATCCATTTCTCAACGTTACTAAATAATACTTTTCTGATTCTTTACCTCATCGAAGGTAAGATTGCTATTCATGCTTTCATTTAACTGTATATATTTAATTTTAGAGGTAATTTTTCGGATGCTCTACAATTACTTTTCGTATGCTATACCATTACTTTTCGTATGTTATACAATTACTTTTGGTAAGCTATACAATATACCTTTGGTATGCCACATGTTATACTTCTCGTATAAAATCTAAATATACTGGGATGCTGTGTAAATATATATATACATTTGTATATAATTCGTATACTGTTTCGCTGATGAAGTGTGTTACTTATTGCCTAATTAGCAAGAAATTTGACGTCCACACCTGTGAAAATTTGAATTGTAACTTTCCGACAGGCTGGGATGTACAGATAAGTTATAAATTACTCGTATTCAGTGCCTTTAGGATACTTTTGGTTAATCTGTGACCAATCCTAAAAGTTGTATAGATTTATGTGCATATTTGTGATAACTTTATGCTATTGCACAAATTTTTGAGCTTTACAGTAAATTGCTTTGGGTAAAATGTTTGAGTATGAAAATAGCATGGCTATTGTTAATGTATGTAATTAAACACTGTTTTGTAAGAAACTGTGTAACTGGATGCATTCAGCTCAACAGATTCGAGTTAAAGGTTTTATAACCATCTGATCATTTCTATTATTTTGTTTACTGTAAGTTATTCATAGCAATTGCATTATTACTATAATCTATTATTTATATGTGCCTTTACAACTTGGGGAATGCTTAAATTAACTGTTTACTGTATTTTACTAAAACTATAAATCTTATGTTTTAGCATAACTTTCCAATGCTATCTAATGTTACTTTGCCATTTTTGAATGTAAATTTCACTGAATTTGATTTGCTAAATTCTAGTATTAGTTTCTTTGGTGGTTGCTATATTGTGCATTTAAAAGCACAAATATTTTATTTTTGTGGGGAATGTAAGAAATTATTTATATATGTGTACATACAAATGCAAACTATATACTGCCATAATTAGGAATTAATATACCGCTTTTGTTTTGGGGACTTTCTACTTTATACTTATTTTTTCCTAGTGCTCAGATCATTGACCATTTTCGTTACTTGGCTAGAAAAGTGGCAAATTACCTAAGTATCTAGGGCTGGCTGTTTAATCCTTCTAGCTGGCGCCCTTCTCTTCTCTTTCAGCTGTTTTACTGCGTATCACTGTGGGACCCATCCATCTCTACCGTGACCGAGCTACCGGCAAGTCCTATATTTAAAGGTATCTTCTCTGTTGGTGTAAGTTTTATCACAAAGTTTAAGTTTGCACGTAACAAAGCGTACGCAACAGTAAAATTAAATGCGGACTTAAAATGTAATTAAATTGTAAATCGAAGTAAAGTTAAAAGTAACAATAAAAAAATAAAAATACAGTAAAAAAAGTGCCTGAAAAGAGCAAATGTTTTAATTTTTAATATTACGCGTTAAAAGATGTCTTACCATCAAATTAATGGCATTTTCACACAAAATTTAGGGAAAACCCAGAAAACTTCCTGCTTTTCTTAACGTTCATCAGGAAGTAACCAAAATGGATGCTTTCGAAGTAGATGATGTACTCGTGCGCCAAAGGATTTGCGCAAAGAATCACGATGACGTAGTTTTAAATGAAGTTGAACGAAGTCCTTCTACCGATATTCGTAGAATATATCATACAAGTGATAGTGTTTCTTAATGAAAATTTCTGGAAAGGTGGATAGGATGAGGTAGTCCTGTACATTGGCCAGCTTGGTCACATGATTTGTCGTCTTTAGATTTTTTTTGTGGGATTGCCTCAAATCTCGTATGTATAGTAATGGTAAACCAGATACACGCGAAGAGTTCAATATTTCAAGCTACCAATTCTTTAAAGAATGAATTGGCAGCAATTAACTGGCAACATTCTATAACACGAAAAATAGCTGCTTGTTTATAAAACGGCGGTTCCCATTTTGAACAGTTACTGTAATTTTATGTTAATTATCTATCAATTTATGAATAAATTTTCTTTTATCTTTTTTTTTAGATATGCTTTTGGTGTACAATTCAAACATATTTTCAATATATACAGGATGTCATACTAAGAGTGCTGCACCAAACTCGTGTTTTTTTAAGTGGAATACCCGTTATATTTTTATGTCCATTCCAGAGCTATTCACGTTTTATTAGGAAAATAGCTCACATTTGAGATATCATTGTGAAGAAAATGCTACTAAAAGTTTCACAATAACTCCTAGTTTCAGATAATACAAAACTTTTTTTTCTAGTATGCACACAATATGCAGGGTGAGCTAAAAGACAAAAAGTTTAATTACTTCATTTTTTCAAATAGAACACCCTATTCATTTTTTTACCCTTCGATGGCATTTTCGGTAAGTTTTCGGTTGATATAAGGTTTTTCTGGTAAATTATGGATGTTTCTCTAAGTTTTCACAATAAACGTCTGAATTAAGGCCGGGTTCAGAGTAGTAATAATTTTGGTAAAATCAAGTAGGCTAGTAGCATAGTTAATTTTTTATTTAGTATAACGCTATAATTGTTAATAAATGAACACTTTATGAGATTAAGGGATAAAATACCGCAAATTCTTATAACAGTTGTTCGACAGGCTACTATTCTGATCGATACACTTACTCGAGTTGGACCGGTCCCGGAAAGTTTACCGAAAACAGTTGACCGAAAACAGTTTACCGAAGACAGTTTACCGAAAGACAATTAACCGAAAGGTCAATTTACCGAAAGGACAATTAGCCGAATTACAGTTTACCGAAAAACATTTTTGCCGAAATACAGTTTAACGAAAGAAAAGTTAACCGAAAATTATGGTTCACGGTCATTTCCCGCCGAAAAAATTCCGACACTGCTTTAAATAAAATGACATAATATGCAAAGAAGGAGCTTTAATAATACTTTTCATTGCGTTGAAATAATACGTGCGTACTTAAAAAACCCTTATTATTATTAATTTAAATTGGAAGCGATTCCATTTAAAAACATCAGCTTATCAGCGTCGTACAGTTTTTCATTCTAATATTTAGATCACAGTTTACTTTTTTGTGGTGGTTGAATGCACTCTTACAAATTTTATATTACATACCTCTAATATCTTAATGATTTCGGATATTCTGCATATAGAGTTAATATTTAAAAATATCAATGTTTATTCTTGCAAGGGAAACATAATTATTGTGTGTGAGTAATAAATGAAGGTAGCTTACTAATAGTATGCTGATACAATCGCTACATTAATGACATCACAACTAAAATAGTTTTAATAACAATATTTATTGTTGTATAAAACAAGTAAATAAAAATGACAAAGGAATTAATTTCCGACTTTTAAACACGCCAGCAATTTGAGCTGCAAGTCCTAAGCCTTGGTAAAGTGTGAAGGAAAAGTTCGTTTATATAATAGTATGTCATTAGATACATAACCTGCACGCACCTCATAGCATTATGATATATTGGTTAATATTCTTTCGGTAAACTGTGTTTAGGTAAAATGTTTTCGGTCAATTGTAATTGACCAATTGTTGTATCGGTAAATTCACCTTCGGTTAATTGTCTTTCGGTAAACTGTTTTCGTAAACTTTCCTAGATCCATATATATATATATATATATATATATATATATATATATATATATATATAGAGCTATAATTTTGTGACTGTAGATATGAATAAACAGAAAAGTAAGAAGAAGATTTAATTTAACTTGATGGAGTTGCAGTCAAGTAGCCTTAAAAAAAAGCACTACTTTTGTTAAGACGTCAAGCTTTCAATATTTATTTATGTCTTCATCAGGACAGTTAACGTGAGGTTAGTATGATAAGTCGCATAGTAAACAGCATTAAACAAAGAACAATTAGTAGACACATTAAAAATTATTTAAAAATATACATTAATTTATGTTATAACAGTTAACCAAGAAACTCACAACTACACTACTGTTGCAGTTGTGAGTTTCTTCTTACTCAAATTTAACTGATATCTTGGTTGGTTTCCGGTAATGTTACTAGTTTGGTTTTCCGACTCGATGCTCACGTGATTGATCGTTGATATATCACTTTTTTGTCGTTTTCCTTTTACTTCGACTCCTTTATTTCTTTTCTCGTTTAGTTTTCAGTTTCTAGTTATGTGATCGTTGTTCCGTGCGGTAGGGTAACTAATGTGCATCATCTCATGTGTTTATGCTGGACGGTCTTTTGTCTATTTCAAAGGCTTCCCGAAATATTTGGTGTATTTTAGATGTTGACTAGTATCTTGACGTTATGGAACTTTATTTTGCGTGCTGTTTCATGGACATGCTGAGCCAATGAAGAGGTTGTTACATTCAGTACCGCCTTACGATGTTCTTCTCTGTATACATTGATGCGTCGGTTGGTTTTTCCTACGTAGCCTTTTGCGCACTCTCCACATGGTACCAGGTCAACTTCTTTCACCTCGAGTGGAATTTTCGTCTTCGGATTCTCGAACATGTTGCCGATCTTCTTGTTGGTGGCAAACATGTTCTCAATGTTGTGTTTCGTCAAGGTTTTTCCTATCTTGCCTGTCACTCCTCTCACGTACGGCAACCATGCTTTGAGTACAGGCTGCATCTTGTCTTCTTTTATCTTTCATCGTTCTTTTGCCCTCTTCATATTCTACTCGGAGAACTCATTTTGTAGAAATATTTTCTTAATGTTATGTGTTTTTGCGGGATGTAGTTACCGTCTGCTAAACGCTTCGATCTGGTTACAACGGTTTTTACTACTGATTGTAGTTGTTCTGATAGATATATAACGTGTTTTATACGTACCAGAGTCAAAGTTTTGGTTTCTTTAACGTTGATTCTAGTGCTTTATATATATATATATATATATATATATATATATATATATATATATATATATATACACACAGGTATGGAAAAATATTATCGCGGGTCTGACTTATAAGTAAAACAAAGACAGTACAATCAGTTCCCTTGCTAAGTGAGACAGAATACACAACAAACTAAAAGCGCTGATGCCATAGATATGTCTTATGAGTAAGCTAGTATCAATGACAAATTTAATTGCTACTGTCAAGAAAAATTGAAAATCAGTGTTCTTGCAAGTCCAACACAATACTCATGCATTCCACTGAAGAAAAAATACAGATTATTAAGTGGTATCATTCAGGAAGTACTGCACAAGAAATAATGGGCAGGTTTGCTTTTTCCCTTGAAAATAAGCAATTCCATCAGAAAGTACGATTATGCGTACTGTTTGTAAATTTTAAAGACGTGCATGTTTGAATAATTGTAGAAAATGCAGTAGCATTGATGGTAATGATGGTGAGCATCCTGGTCGGTCGAAGAGCGCGAACTCCAAGAAATTGCAGTGTGTAGTTTAGTAGAAACTAATTTCCCGTGCAATAGCACAAAAATTGCTGACGAAGTAAATATTGAACCAAAAACAGTTCGCAATATCTTGAAAAGGAATAAATACCCTTCCTATACGTTGCAAACTGCACACGAAATTTTTCCAGAAGATCATCAAAAGCGTACACAATTTTTATTGAAAATATCTTGTTTACCGACGAGTGTTCTAACTTACATGCCCATCACAATCCGTTTGTCGCTCGGGAAAACAAATACATTAGTATTCCTTACCGGACACAATACCCCCAAAAAGTTAGTGCGTGGGCAGAAATTTTAGACAATTCCATAATTGGTCCATTTTTTATCTACGGAAACTTGAATGCAGACAATTATTTAGAACTGAAACCAGATAGTTCCAGCTGTTCAGTGCCTCAATATAAATTTTGATGACATTTGCTATCAAGATTTTGCAGTCACAGTTTTTGGAAACTACATTCCCTAACCATATTATTGTAGAAGGTACTATTAAATATCCTCCTCGCTCACCTGATATCGCACCGAACGACTTTTTTGTTTGGGGATACGTATCCCAACAATTTTTTTTCTAAAAAACAGTAAAAATGAATAATTTCACCCCACATAACTTATTGTTAGGATCAGAAAAAAATTAATAATTCTTTTATATCATAGCGAACTACACGTTCCATATAAAAAAATATAACTTTTCATAAATAAGCAAGATAAACTCGAAAATCTGAATTTTTGGCCATAACTCGAAAACAAATTTAAAACGCACTATTGTGTTTTTCTCAAAAGAAGAGACCGAGGATGCGAAGTTCGTTTTTTCATACGAACTATAGTTTAAGAGATTTACTATTAAAACATCGAAATTTGACCACCCCCTTAATTGAAAACTAAGAATAACTTCCTAATTTTCCTTAGGTTCCGAGATATTTGACTAGATAGTTTTGCATAAAATTATTGCTTCAAATCTTGTTATCGGATTTATATTGTGTATGATACGTTGATACTGAATTGCATGCCACTAAAAAAAGGAGAATGGAATCAGACTTCCCGGGACAATACCTTCAGTGGGTGCAAGTGAGATGGAAAAGGAGTGGGTCTGTGAAGGCGTTTAATCGGATGACGTCACAAGCCACGCCCCCTTATGTCTGATTCATCGTGCACGCGCATACATCCCCAGGTGTCGCGTCTTGATTGGATGGCCTAGGGGTAGCCTAATCCCCTGTTTTCTATTAGGTGGAGGTCGTTTTGTGGGCGTGGGTATTGTCGCCCCTTGTCGGGAAAAACTAGAAATTTGAAATAGTACTCTAACAATGGGCCCTCAAGACAGACCACATAATTAAAAGCAAATTGGTAGCGGAATTTGGGGGCGAAGACCCGTGAGCTAGTTCCGGAGTATTATACATGGGGGCGAAGACCCGAGAGAAAATTCCGGAGGAATACACCCGTCTTATGAAATAGCATGAGGGCCCCAAAATAATTTAATTATGACTCATAATTAAAAACAAAATGAAAGCCCCTAACTAGAATACTATTTCAAATTTCCCGCCAAGGGGACGAAGACCTGTCTTATGAGTCAGTAAGAGGACTCCCTTACTAAAATACTATTTTAAATTTCTCGCCAAAATCAGAAATGGTTGTCAATCTGAACGACGTACAAAATGAGGAAATGGATTATGACATGTATAATTAAAATCAAAAAGGGAGGGTCCGTAACAGAGGGCCGAAGGCCCCAGAACAAGTTCCAGAGCTGCAAACCTGTCTTATGACAGCATAAGGGCCCCTGTATTAGAATACAATTTCAAATCTTCCGCCGATTACAAAAGTAGAACCAACTTATTAGAACACTATTTCAAATTTCCCGACCAAACAAAATAACCGACAAAATTGAATTATGACTCATAATCAAAAACAAAATGGCAGAGAAAGTTAATTACGGATCGTAATCTGGTCAACTGATTAATCCCACCCCCTGCCCTCTGCGTGCGCATTTGCCTACCATTCAGGGTCTGGACTGCTAAAAAGACATTTAACACTGCCAAAAGGGGTCTAATTTGGGGTTAAAATACCATCAAGGGGTTGTAAATGCAATCAATTATCCTATTATTACTGATAATAGCCAAGGTGTTCTGATAAAATTCGCTTCAGACCAACATATTGAATTTACATTTACGAGTTTTAAAAATACACCACTAGGTTTCGCCACAAAAACAAAATCAATCAATCAGAGTACAGAGCCTTACTGATTTATACATCACTACTTTTAATTACGATTCATAATTAAAATTGTCCGCGACGTGGTTGACAGACAAAACAAAAATGGTCACCAAATCAGAGGTAACATCCAAAAACAAAAATGACCACAAAAAAAATGCCCGCCACCTGCCAGAAACCAGGAGGGTGGCCTCGCCTTAGGTACGCCAATCAGAATGCAAGATTTCAGGGCTCACACAAAACAAAGCAGAAGTCAGGGGTGCGGTCTGTCCTGAGGGCCGATTATTACAATACTATATTTCTATTTTATCCCGACAAGGCACGAAGATTCGAAAACAGCCACGCTCACAAAAAGGCCTCCACTAATCAGAAACCAGGGGATTAATCAACCCCTAGGCCATCCAATCAGAACGAGACGTCTAGGACTGTATGCGTGCGAACGATCAATCAGATATGAGGAGGCGTGACCTGTGACGTCATCCGATTAAACGCCATCGCACTCCCACTCACCTCAGACCCACCAATTTTCCATCTCACTCGCACTCACTGAAGGTATTGTCCCAGTCTCACGCTATTCTACTCCGAAAATATTGGAACCAAGCAGGCTGGTTATGATACCCTTGAAAACAAAAATTTTCTGTAGATGTTTGTCAACATTTACATTGAGCAGTTATTATCCATTACTGTAAGTAAAAATCCGGATTGTCTCCACTCAACATTCCCGTATACACATACTGTAAACGTACTAGCAGATTTATACAGTTACATTATAAATGAAGCTGTAGTTTTTTGTTGTACAACTTTTAATAGTGTTTCAATGTGGACTTTGTTATATTAAAGTTAGTAATGTCCAACACCTTGTATATAACACAAAAAAACAAAGTACATTTCTCAGTAGTTTCTAACATTTAACGCGTGTACAAAATGTTAAATAAGTATTCCATTTTAATGTGTAAATGCATAATAAAATAAAATTTAAACACAATTTTGACAATAAAGATTTTTTTCTTCGATAGTTAGACCTTCAATTCCTTGATTGCTAGTCCGTACATTTGACCCTTTCACCAATTGCTCCATTTATTTCTAACTTATATTGTTAACATATTACTAAATTTGTATACCTTTTTAATGTCTACTATTTTAGTAAACAGTAGTAAACCAGGAATACATGAGTTTTTCACAAAATTATTTGATTCTGCATCATCCCAGTTGAATATCTTAGTTAAAAGTCTCAATTGACATAATTGTATTTAAGTACCATTTCTGGTGCATCGATCAGCTTAAAATTTGATATCTAGTAAACATTTAGTGACTTTCATGCGTTTAAAAATTACATATTAATATCTGCTTTGATACGATACTTGGAAAAACTAGAAATCTGTGTGAGTTAACAACTCCCGAAGCTGATTAGACACACGCACGCACGCATGCACGCACGCACGCACGCACGGGCCCACGCGTGGGCGCACGCACGCATGCACACACACACATACACGCACGCACGCGCGCGCACGCACTTGCACACACACCCACAAATAAACAAACAAACACACACACACACACACACACACACACACACACAACACACACACACACGCACGCACGCACGCACGCACGCACGCACGCACGCACGCACGCACGCACGCACGCACGCACGCACGCACGCACGCACGCGTAACAGATTTCATGCAGTAGAACAAGAAGCTGTAATAAAAGCTGCATATTTAGCTAAATTTTGTTTGGAAAACGTTACATCAGGAAGTTCTTCATCCTTTATGATCCACAACCCGTTCATAATGTGTACAAGGTGATCACTATGATAGTTTGGGCTTTCTAGCATAGATTTTCCATCAACGTCTGGTGTGGAATTTTTGGAGAAAACTGTTGCCACCCATAGTGTTTTCTCACCGATTGATTGTTGGTTCTTGCATAGAGCATTTTGAAAACCAGGTTAACAGTTTCTGAATGATATTCCACTAAACTGTAGGAACAGAAAGTGATACCAGCACGATGACTTTGGAGTTTTTGTAAAAGCTTAGTTTATACTGAAGAAATAATAACAAGTGAACAGTGGCAAGCTAGAATTAACAACACAGCGCAACAGATTTTGAAGCAGTATACAGTTTATTAATACGTCATTGTCAGGCATGTATGCGCGAAAATGGCGGCATTTTTTAGAATCTATTGAAAAATACCTTTTGTGAATTTTCACCTTTGCGCTTTATTTTGCTAGTAAGGGTTAACATACTATTATTAAATTGTCCAAAATTTGCATCCGATAACCAGATTTGGAGCGTGCACTACCTTACTTAATAATTACTTTTCTGCAAAATTGTTTATTCAAATATCTCGAAAATAATAGATAATTAAGAAAGCTTATTCTTAGTTGTCGATTCATAATTTAATATTGTACGTAGGGTTTTATTTTTCGCCTTTACTTACCGATCACCCCATATACTGGGTGGCGCATTGGTGTGACAAAATCCCATATCTCCTTTATTTAAAGAGGTACAAAAAAAATATTAAATACAAAAGTTGTAAGATACGTTCTGGTGTATATTCCAAAAATAGTTTTAATTATACAGGGTAGATCATGAAAGCTTAGAAGTAATTTTAAATATTTTTTTTAAATAGGAAACCCTATATATTATTACATATTTAAATTCTACACACAATTTTGGACACATTTTATGTATAATGTCCTATACCTAAGTCTAACCGTTTTTGACAAATTTCAACTTTTTTGTCAAAAATGATGTTTGAAGGCCAAAACTAAGTTGAAAATCTTTTCTAAACGAAGCCTTTATCAATTAGTTATGGTTGGTTTCCTTGGAAATGGGGACCTACTCTAATGGGCTGTATTGATATTTTTGAAATACATTCATACAGGGTGATCAAAAATGGTCAATAAAAAGTAGATTCAAAAAACCTATAAAGTAATTTTTTTTTAAATGGAAACCCCCTATTTTTTTAATTCTATCTTATCTAGCATTAAAAATAAGAGTGTATATTCCAAAAAATTGTAGTTTTTGAAATAATGACAATTTAACATTTTCTTATTGTAAAAAGGCTATACGGCTTTCAAGTTTTGTTGTTAGTTGACGGCGAGGCGTGGCATATAAAAATAATAGAGATCATCAGCAGGTTGGTGTTGAACGACGTACGGTACAACGGATATTGAAGTCTCAAAAAATTCACCCCTATCACATTCAACTATTTCAAGAGTTGGTTCCTGAAGATTGTCAAAGACGACTGGAATTTTGTCAATGGGCTCAAAACAAAATAAACCAATAAAGAAATTTTGTTCATTGGATTTTATTTACAGATGAGGCCACATTTCACAGAAACGAAGGTGTAAACAGACACAATTTTCATTACTGTTCTACCGAAAATCCACATTTTGTAAGATATACTTCTCAAACTAGATGGTCTTTAAATGTTTGGGAAGGTGTTGTCGGTAATCGTGTAATTGGACCATATTTTTTTTATCAACGAGTAACAGGGGAGTATACTTAGACTTTCTGCAAAACCATCTACCTACTTTGTTGCATCAAGTGCCACAGGATACGCAACAAGAAATGTGGTTTCTTCATGATGGGGCCCCAGTACATCATACAGGTCCGATAATAACTTTTTTAAATGCTAGATACCCAGAATGTTGGATTGGGAGGGGAGGGCATGTTGCTTGGCCTGCTAGATCCCCAGATCTTACCAAAATGGACTTTAGCATATGGGGGTACGTCAAAGAGCAGGTTTATAAAATACCGCCTACAACAAAAGAAGACATGAAGATTAGGATTAGAAACTGTTTTCAAAACATTAGTGTTGAAATGTGTAGACATTTAAGCAGCGAATTTGAGAGATATATTGCATTGTGTATTCAAGAAAGAGGCGGACATTTCGAACAACTTATTAGGTAGTACGTATTTGACGTGTTTCTAGTACTTTTATCTGTATAATTAGTTACAGGTTTAGTTACATTAGAGGTGTTAAGTTTATGATTAGGATTAGGACATAATTTGTTGAATCAAAAAATATTGTCTTTACTTTAAGTTCGTTTAATAAAATAATTATTTATATGGGGTTCAATAAATTGTAATATTTCGATCTGAAGTGCTCTTTTTTTTTGTTTCGCGCCCCGTCGTCACGCCAACTAACAACAAAACTTGAAAGCCGTATAGCCTTTTACAATAAAAAATGTTAAATTGTCATTATTTCAAAACTACAATTTTTGAATATACACTCTTATACAAAGTCACCCTTATTTTTAATGCTAAATAAGATAGAATTAAAAAATAGGGGTTTCCATTAAAAAATGACTTTATAGGTTTTTGAATCTACTTTTATTGACCATTTTTGATCACCCTGTATGAATGTATTACAAAATATCAATACAGCCCATTAGAGTAGGTCCCCATTTCAAGGAAACCAACCATAACTAATTGATAAAGGCTTCGTTTAGAAAAGATTTCCACCTATGTTTTGGCCTCAGAACGTCATTTTTGACAAAAATTTGAAATTTGTCAAAACGGTTAGACTTAGGTATAGGACATTATACATAAAATGTGTCTAAAATTGTATGTAGAATCTAAATATGTAATAATATATAGAGATTTCTATTTAAAAAAAAAATTAAAATTACTTCTAAGCTTTTATGGTCTACCCTGTATCATTAAAAATATTTTTGGAATATGCACCGGAGGTTTGTATAGCCCAATCTAAAAATCCAGTTATAGTGTGTCACTTTTTTTGTGAAGACTATAAGTCTCAAGATAAATTTTACTCGTCAAGAAGTAATTAATATGATATGCAGTCTTGGTGAAGCGGATCGTAATAGTTTGTTTGCTCAAAGAATCTACAATCATAAATGCCCAGATGCAAGAAAGCCGCATAGTATTGTATTTGAAAAATTGAAGCGTACGAGAAAAAAAGAAGTTTTTGCAGGAAGAATAAACGAAAACCTGGAAATGGAACTTCTTTTAATATCACAAGAAAATCCAACAGTGAGTTACAGAAAAATTGCGGCAGGAACTGACATATATCGCGAACCAGTATTAATCGAATTACGTTTTAAAACACAAGTATTATTACGATTTTGATTAAGTTTAAAAATTGCTTAAATTTTACGTTTATTGAATAGTAATAATAATAATAATAATAATAATAAAACCCTGACCTCAAACTTTTCTTTATCTATGTACATTATACATTTCTCTTCGAAAACATTCCTTTTTAAAAAACATTAGGAATTGACTATCAGGTGCTTGTTGAAATCACAGAACTAATGTTTAACGTGATTCAGCCAATTATAAAAATAGAATTGGGATATAAAACAAGATACCTTTTATAATTGAGAATATTTATTAAAGTATAAATTGTTGGCATACTTTACTAGAACGTCGTCTTGGTGAATTGCATTAATAAGTACGATTATCGATCAAAAATTTTAATTCTACACTTTAAAGGAGTAATGGTCTGGCACAAATACAGTTGCTAGAGATTATTAAATTTTTACTTATTGAGAACTTCTGGTATATCTACAATATTAGTCCATTCGAACGACTCTGTAAGTATAGAGAAAAAGAAAATTCATAATCCGAATTACATACTTGTTTATTATTTCTGAATTACATTTATTCATCTCATTTTTCACTGTTCACCTACGCACATCGACATTCATACCATTTACGTCACGTTCGCTTTTGTAACATCATTTAATGCTCATTTGTGTAACATTAAATTTAATTAATCAAATGTAAATGTGTATTTTAGAAGTTTCCAATACCAAAGAGGACTAAGAGAATTGCTAGTTACTTTAATCAATTATTTTTTTGGGAACGCTGGCTTAGTAAATCATTCAGGTAATCTATTTTTTTTTTTTGACAAGGCTACCCAGAATGTAGTAGTGTCATCTCTACCACCTTGAGCTACATCAAGAACCTTTTGGGGAGGATTTTCAAAATCGAGCAAATTTTTGTGAAACCATGGACAATTTGATTAATGACCACTGGAATTTTATTTATATAATCTTATTTAGTGATGGAGCAACATTTAACAGTAATGGGTCTATTAATCGATACGCATTAATATACTATTCTCATTGGATGCACACAATTCATAATCAAATAGATGATCATTGAATGCCTGGTGCGGAATTCTTGGAGACCAAATAATAGAATGATGTTCTAAATGGGGTGAGTTATCGAGAATTTCTTCAAAATGATCTCCCACTTCTGATGAAAAACGTGGAGTTGCATACGCGAAGAGTCATGTGCGTGCAGCAGGATGGAGTCCCTTTAGATTATCATCGAGTTGGACTGTTCGTTCTCCGACTTTACCCCGATTGATTTCTTCCTTTGGGGATTTGTTAATGAAAAGATGTATAAGCTTAGAACAACAACTGCGGAGGCAACAAACAAAAAATACGCGATACATTCCGCTTAATAAATGCAGATATGCATTTTCTTTTAGACGGAAACTGCATGTTTGTATCGAAGAAAATGGTGATATATTTGAGCATCTGTTAAAAAGATAAGTGCAAAATAGCTTTAATTTTTTTGTTCTTTTGTTTTTGCTATTTGTTAATGTTTTTAAATTGTTCTACTTAATTCGTTTAATACTGCTTTGCGATGCATTAGTTTTTGCCTCAATTTCTCTGAAACTCAATTGTGGATTTTCTTGCAACCTTAACAGAAATTCCAATTCCATACTTTGGTTTATTTTCTGCGCTAAACTGTTTTTTACACGTTTATGGTTTTAAGCAGAAAAGTTACTCCAAATTTAGTTATTTCTGGATAGCAGCCTGGATTTTTACATTGGACTATACAAACCTTATACTGACGGAAAGCTTATCAAAAAAGCTTTTGATCACTACAATAATAAGTAGGGGATGCTATTTGAAAAAAGTGTTTGGTATTTTTAATTTGTCATGTTTAAGAAATCACAGTAGGCACATTCGACTGAGCAGGTTGTTGAGTAAACACCCAAAACATGCTACAAACATTCAGAAATCAAGCGACGTCAATTACTTTGAGTTATCTAAGTATTTGGAAGGTACGAATTATTGAACAGACCACTGCATTTCGAAATTCTGATAAAAAAAAGCGCCACATATGAAAATTGGTGACATACGTAAAAAAGACCTCTCTAAACGTGATTCGTAATTTAGCTTGGAATCCAAAAATAAAATTAAACTAAGTAGATTCTATTAAAAAAAACATCACTTTAGTGTTTCTTTTATATTGGGACACCCTGTGTATAAACTACAATATTTTTAAAATGTGTAGCAGAAACGCAGCTATAATTTAAAAAAATTATGGAGCCTTTTGGAAACGTTGGGACATCTGATATATGCACAACTGGCTGTAGCTAATGTGTCCAGAGGTGTTTGTATTTAATTCACTTTTAATAACCTTCAATGGTACCATTACGTACATGCTCTGTTAAATTATCAGATTATGTATTCAAATCAGTTGTCTCACGTACGTTGTAAATTTTATTTAACCGTATTGTTAATTTCTCCTTGAAATTTATTTCTTCCAAATATGTCGAAACCACCTACACTTAATTTTTTCTCTTATTTAACAGTTAATATATAGAGAGTCTTGCACATAGTTTTCCAATTTACTTTCTTTCCCTTGTCGAATGATGTCATTTTGGCTAAGATGTCATACCACTTTATTGAGCTCTCGAATTTGAGTCTGAATTTGTAAACCATTGTTTACCAAAAACTAACGTCGTTTTAGGTGCCCTTTTTCTAAAATTCAAATTTGCATTTTAGTTTACCTTTTATTGTGTATGTAATCAATCAATCGTAAGATTTTATTGAAAATTTTATTCTTCTTTTATATTCTCAGTATATAAACAAATTATTCTTACTCTGTACTTAATGTCTTGTTTTATTTATACCTGTCTCTGTCTGTATGTGTTAATTGAAAATTTGCTTTTATATTCTCCTTTCCCTTATCCCTTTTATGACTTTGTTTTATTTTGAAAAGTTCACGGCGCCCAATCGCTATTAAATATCCAACAACCTAGTGCATGTAATTAACATTTTGATCACGCAATCTAAGTGCTCTAATTTTTCTCGATAGCGGATACATTACAACTCCTTCTTTCGTAATTACATTTTTAGGCAATAAAGCCATCAAAAGGACCTTTTTCAATACAAAAATATATTTAATGTGAACATAAAATAATTTCTTACAAAATTAAAAAAATGCTAATTAACACACAATAATACAAAAAATAAAAGTTTTTATTCATATTCGTCCATAACTTCTTCATGCAGAACGTTATATAAGGCAATGTTACTTTCGGGCACAACTTCTCCGTTTTGTGTGAAGGTTCTTGTATTTTACATGCTGGACTAAGAGACCAACATTCTCATATTTTAGGGGTTTTAGCTGTAAGGATGCTCCATTGTAGGCTCGGTTCGGATTTCCCTGATATTTTCGATTGCAATTACCTTATTAAGTTTTATGTCATTTAACTCACCACAGTATGTGGCACTGATTTTTGCTATATATGCTCGATTGAACTGTACTCGTCGAGCGACGGATATTCCTGGAACACTGGTTTTCAGGTGAACTGTCATCCAAGATCTGGAATCTTTAACTGTAACTATTCGGTTGGCCTCTTTTGAATCACAATCTGAATGTATAGTGTTTCACAAAAACTGTTTCAAACTGTTTTCTTTGTATGCAAGATTTCACCATTTTAACGTGGTTTCAGGATTGTCAATGCATCGTGTTCTAACCCTTCCTTCTCCATCATAGCAAAATCCATGTCAACAGCCATCATTTTGTGTCCAGGTATCGGATAAACTATTTCAATGTTTTCAAAGACACCACTGATACACAGCCGATCAAAAAATGCAACAAGAAACGATTCTTGTTTTGGCTGAAACAGTTGTCACAAAATACCTTAAGAAAATGACGGTTTTCTTTTTTATGAGGGTTAACAAAGTCTTCTAAACAAATAATGACTTCACTAGGGCCCTTTTGCGCAAAATGTTCCGCATACATGTACATTGCTGTCCTCCCCGTGTTGAGGCAGTGGACTGCAAAATTGTCGATCCACAACCGTCGTAGGTAATATTCCAAATATTTTATAGGATATATTTTTAGCTTCATGAATGTACAAAAATCGACGATGCAATTTTGCAACAGACAGACATGGATTCAAATATTTACGAAATTTATTGTCAGCCCTGGTATAATGGGATTCACGAACTGGTAGTTCCTTTATGAATGTACGAACTGATTGTAACTCATCTGACTTTAGTTTGTTTGGCCTTGAGTGGTGGTAACCTCGTTTGTCTATAAAATGTTCTCTGGTTAGAATCTTTTTTCTAAGCCTTCATCTCTTAATGCCATGGATAGGTAAGAATGCTGTTTGGCAAACAGTCACAGTTTTGCCTTTAGTGTTTACAACATACCAAAAAGTAATCGTTCTTATACAAGAGAGATTTTTTCTGGATCGGGACCGCTTTACTTTCTCGGGTTGCACACATCCTCCTGGATAAAGATTTTGTTCCGTGTGTGAATTTAGGCCAATGAAATGTTCAAGAATGTTTTTTTGCTGAAGAATAGTAAGTTTTGTTAAGCATTCCTTCTTTGAATGGATTTCGTTAAAGACTCCTAGCTTTTTATAACTCTTTTCCATGTTTCTTTGTTTAATTTTCTTTTTTTCTTGTCTTCTGTATACATTACCGCAGTCTGATCTTTTTCTATGAGTTTCGGACTAAAAACTTCTTCGCTTGAAGAGATTTCACGAGAAGAATCAGGCTCATATTCACTGTGCGATGGTAACAGATCATCACTTGAATCCAGCTCTGAAGGAATATAGAGAAATAACGATTATTTAGATAGCATTCCTAAAAAAGGGATTTTTATCATTTAATATTTGAATCAGGCGATTACTTAATTTTAATTTTTAATTTAGGAGAGTGTTGCGCAACTTCTAGTGTACAGAATAAGACTGATTCTGTATATAATTTATTTATTTTCATTACAATTAATATTTTTATTAATTTAATAATACTTATATGTTATTGTAGATTTTCTTATAAAACTTTGTGAAAATGGCACGGTAAGTGCCAGGCACGTCATTGTTTTGAAAAATAAATTATAAAAAACTGAAATTACAAGCACCTTTGTAACCTGCATGTTAGTTAACAGTTTTTTATGTAACTGCAAGTACCGCAATTCGTTTATTTACTACTTTGGAGGTAAAATGGCTGCCGTTTTCATAATAATTTCATATGGACACAGACACATTGATAGATAATGCCGAGTTGTTGAGTTCCTGGGTGTAACAACAGAAGTGAACGTGATTACCGGATGTTAACATCCCTAGTAATAAGAACAGTGTAGAGAGAACAAAATTGTGGATTGACTTTATTAACCGATATGTATTTGTGAGGTACGTAGTGCACGTTTAATCACGAGAGGTATAACTACTAAATTAGTATACATTGCAGACACATTTTGATGAAACACAATATGAACTTGACCGAAAAGACAAAAAAAAAGTTATTGGAAATTATTGCAAACGTGGTACTTCCATCAAAATAAATTATAAAATTTCCAGGGATGGAATTGCTTTTATTACAATTTATTTAATCATAAAGTACAAAAATACTGTAGTATTATCATAATAGGTATGTGTAATGGAGGCATTAGAAATCCGAATTTCGCTCTATTAGGACATTAGATGGTTATTGGTTATTTGTATATAAATGTAATTAATATTAAGATGAAAAGCTTGGGCTTGTTTCGACGACTTATTAGATTAGAAAGCTTTTAAATACACGCGGCAATTTGCGGGTTAGAACTATTTTGTAAAAGGAAGCAAGTAGAGACGCTGTCATAATGACCTGTTAGTCAGCCGCATTAAGTAATCGATCATATTTGCTTGAAGGTAACAAAACGGTTGAAAAGCGATTGCAGCAGCTTAAGTTATGCTGCAATTAAAATTGTGAAATTATAATGAAAATTTAGTTAGTATTGTGTTAAGAGAATATAAGTGATATTTTCCTTATTAATGCCAGGAAAGGCTAAAACGAATTAAAGTATAAATGTTATTAAGTTGGTGATAGTAAAAAAAATTGCACAATAATTTACAATTGGGTTTTAAGTGTGTATCGAAAGTGTTCCAAGTTGATATTTCCATAGCGAGTGATAAATATAAAATAAGACAATCGATCCGGTATAATAGATCGATATATGAAGTATAATAACCAAAAACATTGATAATTAAAAGCATAGTCGTTCGTAGATCGCTTGCAGTTTGTCGCGCCCGCCGTTTGTAATTAACTGAACCATTAACTAAAAACTGGTTAGTGTAAATATATCAAGCAATTATTTACAAAAATCATTAAATTGTGGGAGGAAAATTAGAAGCGTATTCATCTATAACAAAGGTATAAGAAAAGATAGAGAAAACGAAGGAGAGCAGTTCCAGCTTGGCGACAGAGAACGTCATCTACCTAAACGAGGCCTCTTCACCGGTCCAAGAAACGCAAGAATTACGTCACCAGCTCGAACGAACTGATAACAAGTAAGATCTATTTGTAGTATATTTTATTTATTTTTAAATTTATGTTTAAATACAAATGTTGAACGAAAGTACATTTCGCTCATCACTTGAAAAGGATTGTTTTTGCATGTTGCTATTAAAAAAATACTAACATATAATTAGAATCATTTTTATATAATACAGTCTGCATTTAGAATTTGTCTTAATTAAATCTTGTCACTTTTAATTCACTTTTATTATTGAGTGTTACAAATCTTAAAAAGCGTATACAAACACTGGATATGTAAATACTGAAGAAATTAAGTTAAATTAATTACAAAATGTAGGTAATTAATAACACCAGATTGAGGATAATTTTGATAAATAATAACAATAACCATTTATTACATTATTGAGCTAGCTGGAGCATCCCGATAAATAGAAAAAGGAATTTGTTGAGCAATTATTAAAGTTCATTTACACAAACAGAAATGTGATAACAATAAAGGTAAAGTTTAGTTAATGAACGTTACCTTTATAAATTAAAACCACTTAGTTAAAATTGAATTATTTCATATTTTCATAAAAATAATATAAAATTTTTACTCAATGATTTTAAAATTATAAAAGATTGAAAAAGAACCCTAATATTATTCTTCGTAGCCAGCAAGCAAGGTAATAGTTGCAGGTAATACGCCCATTACAAAACAATCCCCAACGTGACAACCGTCACAAAATGGCACCCAACAGCAGGGTGGACAAAAAGACCGGCTGATATGTATGTCACAAATTATCAACAGTTTTTTAACTGGAGGGTGAAACAAGCCTGTTAGGAATATAATTATCACAAATGATAAATGAATACAGGATACTATTTGTTTGTTTTTAATTGGGTATTGCAGAAGGGCAACAAGCCAGTAATGATGAAAATCTGTGTCCCAATAACTTGCAATTCCAAAGACTGCAGCAGAAAGTACGAGCTGCTGAAGCGCACATTTTTCTGTTAAAACCCAATTACGACCGGTTGAAGAAAAGTTTGCAGCAGTTTCTAATAGCAAGTACATATGTTAAAATACAAGAACAAGGACATGAATGGTCTGATGAAACTGTACACAGAGCTCTCAAATTGTATATGGCTTGTGGTGCAAAAGGCTATGAAGAATTTTGCAGGCAACAACATCCTCTTCCTAATATTCGTACATTTCAGAGTTCGGAATTGTACATTTCATGTAGGTATGTTAGAAGATATATTCAAACTTCTTCAACTAAAAGTAAAAGCCATATATTATAATTTAATCTTATACACTTCTGTAATGTGTAATTTGAATTTAGGTAAATGGTTTAAAGAGCAAGAAAAACATGCTTCCCTGCTGTTGGATGAAACGGCAATAAAACCTGGTCTACAATATGATAAACAAAGACAAAAACTGCTGCTCACACCCTGTAGACGAAAATGAAAAGCCATATGTAGTACCAGATCCAGTGCATGTATTCAAACATATTTCTACAAGTTTGGTGCGTCATAAACAATTCACCATTTCGACTACAATTATGGAGAAAAACAAATTACCTTCAGAGTACATAGAAATTGCAGCCATAAAACGTGTGTTTGAAATTCATCATCACACTGCTGCTGCCATTAGTTACCACATTTCAAAAGACACTCTTCCCACCAGTTATAAAACAACAGCATGGTTTTGTAAACAAATATATAAATATGGAGAAACCATCATTTTTTAAAATATATATATATATATATATATATATATATATATATATATATATATATATATATATATATATATAAATATTCAGGTGTTCTAAAGTCCATCAGAAACCAGGAAAATCTAAGAGCTTAAAATAATAGCAGTTTGTAAGGAATTTTTTTTCGGATTGTCATTTGTTTGCAAGTTACGGCTTGTCAAAGACCGATTTTTTAATATTTTCTTTTTAAATAACTTATGCAGTTCAAGGTAGATTAGTCTATCATTTGACATACTTACTAACTAGATCAAGTTCTATTGGAGCAGTAATAAAAAATTTCCATTATGCGCCGTTAGAGGACACTTTACCTAAAACTCAAAATTTGTTTTGTTGATAACTTTTTTCTCTTGCCAAACATCGCAAAAATATGAACATTATTATAAAGAGCAACAATATTAGAAAAAATTATGTGCTCTTTATTCAAGCCGATAAATGCAGCCGTTTAGTCAGAAAAGTAACTTATAATCTTTATGTTACGTGTGTAGTATTTTCTCTTGTATTGGTGTTTATGTATTTGTATTTAGTTTTTTTTTCAGTTCGTCCTGTAATTGGTACTTGTTTCTGTTGGACAAATAAAATGTATTATTATTATAAAATAGGAGAATCTGTCATACTTTGTTCGTGTAATTTCACTATCTAACACTAACTCTTTGTAAAACCAGAATCGTTAATAAATAAAACAAAGAAATTGGTCTTTGACAAGCTGTAACTTGCAAACAAATGGCAAACCTAAAAAAAATTTCCTTGCAAATTGCTATTATTTTTGATCGGAGAATCTCCCCCCGGAGTTTCCTGATGGACTTTCAGAACACCTGTTTTATAATATATAATATATATATATATATATATATATATATATATATATATATATATATATATATATATATATATATATATATATATATATATATATATACTACATGAAACTCAAAACGAAAACAGCTGATTCCTCTGGCCAAAAGGAACAAAAATTGTTAATACAGGGTGTGTCTATTTCTGATGGTTTCCAAGATGTTAACTCTTTTTTAATTTTTTCTATTTCGTGGACTTATTTTTTAAATCATACTGTATCTTCCAAACTAGAAGAGTTACAAGAAAACACATGAGGGGAAATTTGTAGAAGATGAAATTGCCTTAAAGAATATTGAATTCATTCGAGACAAACTCATCATTCAACATTTTTAATGACATAATGAATTCAGAAATGATTTTTTTTTTCAAATCCCAAGACAAATTTCCAAGACGAATATTTTTCCAATAGAGATGGATTTGATACATGGCCGAAAAAGGAAAAACTTCCTTTTTTTCATAAGCTTCACAACGATATGAAAAAAAACTTATGGTTGACGTACTAATTACTGAATTGTTACAGGAATACACCTCAAGAAAAACTTTTAGAGCATAAAATTACCTTAAAAAATATGATAGAGTAGATGAGAATTGACGATTAGTCCCTCACTTTTCAATCAATCTGTACATTTACGGCAAGAAATACGTCTCCTTTACTGATATCTTTTCATTACCGTAGCAACGACTTGACATTAGTAAGTTAGTTGTCAAAATTTGTTTGCTATTACAGTTTTGCTGATTTCAATACGAGTTCTTTCTGTTGTAGTGATATTGTAATTTAGTTTTTGAGTCCTTCTTGTTCTTGTTATTATTATTGTTCTTGTTCGTGTTCGTGTTTTCCCTCCTGAGTCATCCAGAATTGTAGCCTTCAATTTAGATGATAATCAAGTAAATGTAATTAAAAAAAATAACCAAATGAAAAGGTAATAACATATGGATCTTCAAAGCTAGGTTATAATAAAGCATAGATATTAACATTTAAACAGCCAAAGTAGGTGTAATTTATGAATTCGTGATTGTAGAGGCAGATTAAAATTATTATTATAGTAAACATACAATCTTTTATGCAAAGTAGTCAATAGCACATTGCTATGAAAAGTAGGCAGTTTACACTTAAACAGTAACAACAACAAATGTTTAACAGTTAGTCATCGGGTATTGCAAATCTGCATCAGGTATCTTGCTAATATGTATGAAGTAAAACATTTAATAGGCAAAAGGTAGGTATACCCAATTTATATACAGAGTATGTACCACCTATAATACGAAATATATCCAATGTGTAATACCCAGTGTTGGGTAGGATCTAGATCAAAGTGATCTAGATCCAGGATCTAGATCCACTAAACGGATCTATGATCTGGATCTAGATACTTTGCTCTGCTAGGATCTAGTATCTGGATCTAGATCACATTTTAACAGATCTTTAGTCCTAAGATCCATTAGAAGATTTTAAAATGTATTTTAAGGGTATTTTGTGAAATTTTTAACTGGCTTGAGGCAACAGAGCTTTATATTTAAAAATACATTATGCTCCGTTACGACCGTTACATCCGTAACAGAGATACATATCATTTACCTACTGCCTGAGCATGTTAAATTCAAATATCCAATAATAGAACTATTCATTTTCTTTGTTAATATTTCCGTGTTGCTTTTGTTTAAAGCTACAAAGGCAGGTAATGACCGCTAAGTGCTAATCTAATGACTTAATGAGTAATGACAATGTCATCCATCCATTAAAGTAGGTACTTAAGTTAAGGAACAGGAATTCTGTTGCTAATTTAATCGAACAAAAGGAGGTATAGAAAAACAACAATCTGGTCTTCAGTTCTAAGAATACGACTTTAAGTAAAGCACATTTGTTAATTGTTAGTTAGATCAACAATGAGTGACGAAGCTGAATTAATGGAAGTTCCGTCAATCTTAAGCGAATTCTTTGATTTTTAAAAATAAATGCTTAATCGCAAACAACATTTGATTCAGAATGCACAAATTATTTTAAACACACAAGCACTAACTATGAGCAATTAAATATGTACCTGCTATAAAAGAAATCTTTTAAAATATAATTCTATACTTCCTTCATCTGTTGAAAGTATATGGTGACTAATTTTAACCTCGTAGAATAGATTAGGTGATGATATATTTGAGATGCTATTAATTTTAAAACAAAATAAAACAAAATTAGATAATAAAATGTAATTATGTAATGTATACTTATAATAATTTAGATACATGTCCTTATCCTTATAATTGTATAACTATGTGTTAAGTTAAATTAACAATTAACATTGCAACTTGCAAGTGTAAATGTTACTTACCTAATACTAATTTTGTAATTTGTATTTGTAGTGCGTTAAATAATTAATGTAAGTTTTCAAAAAACCTATAAAAGTTATATCTATATATTATTTAATAATTTAACCTTACACTAATATCTGTATTACATGAAAATGATCATGGGATGAGTACTACTCATCAGTAGCAATACTAGCAATTAAAGATAATATTAATAATTAGAAAATCTCAAAACAATTTTGGGAATGTCGGATCTTTATAAAAGATCTAGATCCCATTTCAAGGATCTTTGATCTTTATCTAGATCCATTTTTACGTACGGATCTTGGATCTTTATCTAGATCAGTTTTTAAAAATGTGTTTGGATCTGTGTCTAGACCCTAAATAAATGGATCTTACCCAACACTGGTAATGCCTCTACGACACGGTATATCCCAGTATGTAGAACGTCTGAGACAAGTAACAGTATGTACAACGTACCTCGAAAATAAAATATATCAATCCAAAACGAAAGCACGAAAATCGATCTTACCTTCAATGAGGTAGTTAATCGGAGAATGATTATACAATCTTTAAAACTGAATTTAAACATGTACAAGTTCGAGAACCGCTGGTGTCCATTTCGAAAAGCAAAACAGTATGTGATTATCCCCTAAAATGAATAAAGTAAACTAACAACAGTTAATCTAATTAGTTACACCTTACCTTACGATTTATGATACAAAACTAATGTGTCCTTATATAAAACCTGGTGAGATTATATATAACCCCATTAGTTAATAAATTTATTGATCTCTATTTAGTGAATTATTCAACACCAGATATGTTGATGGCTAAAATTAAAAGCGTTGTGAAAGGAAAAAAGAGCATTCCAGAGAGCTCACCTGCAGCATGTATTTCCTATCAATCCGACAGAATCGTATGTACTAAACGGTTGCAGAATGTCAGTACATATTTAAAACAACCAAACAGGAAGGGAACGTGTAAAGTCACTTATCACCCGGATGTGAATCCGCGGTGAACCAGTGCCTCCAACACAATAAGGTTGAATGCAACGTATGAGTAATCATCAATAAATTTTAACAATTTCTTACAGAAATTTATTTACCTGAGAAAAGTAATATTTTCAAGAAACTACAGAGAAACGAAATCATATAAATGCAGTTACTTTTAGAAAAACAGTATATTGGAGAAAATACTAGCAAAACAGTAAAATTCACTAAATCGTGCAGCGTAGGTAACGAATGTAACAATGTAAAATAATATTTCTTTTATTTTTCCTTGAAGCTTGTGAGCAACTTTCTGGGTGGCTAAAGACTAATTTGATACTTTCAAATGTACCACCGAATATATGGAGTTCAAATGGCGTTAACTGCGGTACTCTGTTAATCTGGGCAAAAATGTGACATAGGCACATCTTGCATTGGACCCTTTAATTATACTTTACAACCACTTAGTATAATAATTTTACTTGCTTTCGCACCCACTTCATGAATAGTTGTTTACAGTTGATAATTATTGTAGGGCTAGGATTACCACCGCACGTAGTATTTACATATACACCTACGGTACTGTAACTCATTCCTATTATAAATTTCTATACACTCTCACTACGAACATTGGTATATTCATTGTTTTTATTGTTGTTAGCATCAATTATAATTTCACCATTCAATATCATTGAGCTAGTTTTTATGCATAAAAGATAAGTGTCATTATAATTTTGGAATTACTACGATTTACTGATATAACGGTTGGTGATTCAATGATTGTATATGTTATGAGATCATTCCGCTAGCCTTAGCTGTACAGGGTGGTTCATTTTCGATGTTTTCTTATGGGAAGTACCCTTTCTATTACAGATAGACAAAAAGTAATATCGGGTACTTTGGGGATTTTGGTGTTAATTAAGATCCAGTAGTCATAATCAAGATATCTCTGACAGTTATTGCGCAATTAGCCAAAATTGAAAAAGCGGCGATTTTGAAAAACTTGAATAACTTTTTTATTTCTAAATGTATCGAGAAACTGTAAAAACATTCGTAAGGCAATTTTTTATGTAGAATCCGTTAGAGTATTTATATTTTTAATACCTCCTTAATTTAAAAAGATGTGACATAAAGTTGTGTTTTTTATATAGAAACCATAGTTGGCTATGGCATTTTTAAATGACATTTTTTTGTGCTTTTCAAAAATATATAACACTTCTATGCTATTTTAATAATGAATTGATTTTTTTAAGTTTTTCTTAATTGGTATATTTATTAAAGATAACAGTTGGCTTTGAAAACCAGATATGAAATTGAATGAAGATATTCTACTCAAAACAGAAATTTCATTTCCAGTAAAATATTTTAGAGACATTTTGTAATTCAAATAGGTTTAATCGTAGTGTTGTTGTTGTGGAATGTTAACAAATGATAAAATCTAAAGATTGAATATAAAATTATCAAAAAATGCAAATTGTAATGAAATGAAAATAAACAATAAAACATCATCAGAAATTATGAAAATCTAACAACAAATCAATTTTTATACGTATGTAAACATCTAATTCTATAAACGAACACAAAATATCAATGTAAAAAATACAGTAGAACTACAAATATTTTTCCAACTGTGCGCCCTCTTTTGGATGCAGACTTCGCATCGTCTTCTAATCGAATTTATATATATATATATATATATATATATATATATATATATATATATATATATATATATATATATATATAGATAATGTGTAATTGTAAAGCCACACGAATACTTTCTTTTAACCCATTCCGGTATTATTAGTTCTTTGTATACAATGTTTTAAAAAACCCATAAAAGGAAATTTAGAGGCGAAAGATCGGGTGAACGAGCAGGCTACAAAATTGGTACTGTTGTTCCCATCCAGCTATTAGTAAAACGTAAATTTAAGTAGTCACTAACTACACGGGAATTATGCGCGGGAGCTCCGTCTTGCTGAAATATGACATTGCAATATTGTGGTAAAGGAAGACTCTCTAAAAATCCCTCCAAATGAATTCGTAGAATATCGAGATATTTCATTGAGTTTAATGTTCCTTCATACATGTGATAACAAAAACGCCCGTTTTTAATGCAGTACCACACATTTATTCCAAATTTCCCTTGCCTCTTGCAGACAACACTGACATGAGCGTTAGTATCTGTCCAATAAGGTAAATTGTGATTATTAAAAATACCATCACTACTGATATGCGCCTCGTCTGACCATGCAATAGAGTTTGAAAAATTAGGTATATTCTGGCACTGACTTATATACCAGTTACAAAACGCCGCCTTCTGTCGTCTATAGTCACAAAATGTTCTTTCCGAAATCTATAGTAATGGTATTTGTGTTTCTTTAAAATTCGAAGGGCTTTGCTTCGAGACACGCCTAGATTAACCTTCTGTCTAAATAAATTTGTTGGCTCTGCTTCGACTTGTCCTAAGACGACCATTGACTTTTCTTCAGAATTTCTTTTAAAGTAAGTTTCTGGCCTGGGTTTTTAAAAGAACCGAATTCAATTAAATTTTTCTGTAACCTAAAACTAATTAAGATATTGTTTTGAGCTAGCAAAAATTTTAAGTTCTATTAACTATACCGTTCAAAAATATTTTTATTTGGCTGCTGCCTTTCAGGAAAATTTTGTAAATATAATTCCGATGCCACATTCTTATCGCATTCCTATATTATAAAACACTTTAACAAGCAAAATTTTTCTGAATTTATATAATTAGGCATGTTAATAACTAAATTCCAGGATCACCTTGATGCACACAATTTTTAATTTATTATTTTACATATAGGTATCATTTGTTTTTACTTAAATAAATCTCAGCCTTCTATGTCTACTGCGTATTCTTAATATAAAACGTAAATAAGAGAAACTTAACAAATCAATTAATTATTAAAATAGCATAGAAGTGTTATATATTTTTAAAAAGCACAAAAAAAATGTCATACCCAACTATAGTTTCCATATAAAAAAATACAGCTTTATATCATATCTTTTTAAATTAAGGAGGTATTAAAAATGTGAATGCACTAGCGGATTCTACTTAAAAAAGTGCCTTAAGAATGTTTTTACAGTTTGTCGACACATTTATAAATAAAAAAGTTATTCAAGTTTTTCAAAATCACCATTTTTTCAATTTTGGCAAATTGCGCAATAACGGTCAGAGATATCTTGATTATGACTATTGGATCTTAATTAACACCAAAATCGAGCACGAGAACCCCATATTACTTATTGTCTATCTGTAATAGAAAGGGTACTTCCGTAAGAAAACATCGAATATATGAACCACCCTGTACACATTTGTGTAAGTGTAAGTGTATTTATGGTGGTACCGATAAATTGTTTTGTTTAGAATTTGTTCCTTTCGTTTAAGTTGTGTCTCACTGGAGTTCTAGATAATATTTTGGCGAAGCTCGGTAATATTATAGAGCAATCGTTGACGAAATTCAATTTTAGGTTCTGGCGTTCTGGCAGTCATTACTATCATTGAGTAAAAAATCATTTCAGTCAACGTTACTATTCACTAAGTTTAGCAGCCCACTTCGGCCTGCGATCAAGCCCGGCCAGGTCATTTGATAGTGCTGATTTAAGCTTGATTTAATTACTGTATCTCAATCGACGATGCTTTACTGTACGCGGCTCTCTTGCTTACTATCTCACAATCTCTCTCTAAACTTGGCATCTCATTTTAATTAAACAGAAAAAAATTAAAATAATGTGACAAGTTAGTTTTTCTATGCCATTTATCATGCGCATCAATCAAACAAACGTCAGAAAGTTTAATTTAGTTTCCCTCTTTCTGTGTTTGGTTTAAAAATAATACGCAATATTTAGTTGTTTACTTCTTATTTAATAATGTATTGATTAACTGTCCGGTACAACTCAACCATAATTCACGTTTGTCAAACACAGATAATTTATGTTTGTGTCATACCAGGCTATTGCATATAGATTTTATGAAATATATTGCAATTGAATTTACCGCGTTTAATAAACTCAACATCATTAATCAGTTTAAAGCTAAAGTTAAGTACCTAATTCAGTAAATGTTTTGGTTTCTTGCCATTTATTTATGCTTGCACTCGTCATTCTAAAAAGATTCAGAATAACAAGTAGAACGTGTTTTTCGTACAAATAGAGCTGAAAAGCTGCTTTTCAATCTCATTCAAAACGGTATATTAAATGCAAACATAAAAATACGTGAACTCTATTTTTATTATCCATCAACATTCAAAAGTGTTATGACTATTCTTAAATAAGCTTTCAGCGTCATTACAAACTTAAATGTTTTTTAGGCGAAAGGTATATTATTTCGCAAGGTTTTTATACATCGATTTGATGACGCCAAGTCGGTTTACTAGTGCTTCGAACACTTCAAGATCTGCTTGGGAGCCAATTCGTAATGGGCTAACTATATTACATAGTTTTTCTATATTAAATTGTATTTGTATTATAAGTGTTTTGTAACCGTGGTCTCATTTTAGTTGGGCTGATCGGCCTACTTCCAAAGTTCTTGTTTTTGTAGAGCGACGATTCGGAGGCGGACTATGCTTGCATCATCAGGTTTAGTCCTATTGGTTTCGCACTTGAGTCGAATTCATTTACTATGATTTTTTTCCCAAGCACTTGACCAGTATCAGATTCGAACTTGGTACCTTTTAGTTACTAGTTTTATACGTTTACCGTTGAGAATACGCACACGCACACGCACACGCACACGTTCGCGCACACGCACACGCACACGCGCACTTGCTCACGCACAAGCACAAGCGCACGTGCTCGAGCACGCACACGCACACGCAAACGCACACGCACATACAAACGCACACGCACGCGCACACGCACACGCACACGCACACAAACACGCACACGCACACGCACACGCACACCACACGCACACGCACACGCACACGCACATGCACACGCACACGCACACGTACGCGCACACGCACACGCACACGCACACGCACGCACACGCGCACTTGCTCACGCACACGCACAAGCGCACGCGCCCGAGCACGCACACGCAAACGCACACGCACATACATACACACACGCACACGCACACGCACACGCTGCGGCAATCGTGGCGCGATAACAAATAAATCTATGCAGGTGGAGATGATACGTGTGCTCGGCTAACGTTAGATGGTGAAGGAAACGGAGCGGGTTCGGCTCTGCAACGTTAACCCTATTTACATTTGAGGGCGCCAGACCTACCTAGTAAACCGTTCATTAGGTCAAATAAACTAGTAGTTCCACCATGCGCATAAATACAAGAGAAAGACAACGTCGCTATAAGTTTGATTTTATTATATAATATAAATATATGTATATATACAAAAGTAGGTAAGACACAACTCTTAAAGTACACCACTAAAGGTGGCAATTAAAAGGGTGACCTGAATTTCAAGGCACTAAAGAACAATCGTTCTGAACTTAACCACACACTAATCAAGACCTGAATAATTAGGTTACTTTACAAGCTATGGATTAATCTAATTGACTCAACAATCTTCTTATAGAGTGCAACAACTGGCTTCCATAAGGGAAGTCACAAAGGTGAAAACTTAAATCCAATCGTGTGGGTTTGATTCTAATATAATTAATGATTGCTAAAACTTGAAGTGTGTATTTGCTTAGATGATGATATTTGACTGCAACGAGTACAGGGTAACAGTAAAGGGTTACTTTGGCCAAGGTAAGCTAGTCTGTGTAATTTGGTCATACGTTGTGTAATTGTTTCGCACCCTATACATGCACACGTCAATAATTTCGGTACCCTAGTCACAGTTTCCTGATAATGAATGTGAACGTTAAAAAATTGTCATACACATATCTACAGTAATTGTTAAAGTGAATAATCAGGAAGCGGTTACTAGGTGAAGTTCCAAGTAAAATTCCATTAGTAACTCAAAGTTGCACGACCGTATCTTTACAAAGATTGAAACTTTGAATGTACGAGAGGTAAGAAAAGATATAAACTAAAGTAGCCTGACCTTTTTTTTTATGAAAATAATGCTCTCGAAGCTTGTTTTTTTTTCTAGGGAAATAAGCCAAAGACTTGGGATGTTACCATGTCCGACTTGATTGCCATAAAGTTCAGGTCCAGAACCGAGGATGGTGCCTTTCGATATGACGTAATAACTCCAACGTACTATTAGGAATATAACTGTTTATATAAACTTTACAACCAACATTTTTAAAGCTAGCTGTTATAGCTTGACTAATATATAAGACGAATAGAAATACTATGAGTACTCGGAGGTCAATTACTATATCCAATATAACAAGATTTTCCAGCTAGCTTAATTAATCAGTGCGAAGAATAGAAGTATGATGATTATTTTAAGTTTAACAACTATATACAATATACAGACATATACTAACTATATGTGCAATCTGTTATTTTTTTATTTCCCCAAAGGGTAACGGTTGAATACCGATTCCAAAAAATAATTCGATTATAACAACCGTAATAATTTCACTGGTTGTTAATTATCCCTTAACGGAAGGCTTTCAATAAAATTTAGTCTTTAAACAACCCAGTGCAGAACAAAAATGAATTTTTATAAAGCAAAATGATTTATCAGAAACTCAGGAATTTTTAACAAAAATGATAAGGCTGGAAAGTTGTGACCTTTTGGATTGATCTTTCAAATATTTATTAATTTACAAAATTGAAGAAGAGTGTAGGCAACACACATTGCTGGGGTAATTTGTATTTACTGTTTGAATATTGAAATTATGATTAAAGAATGGACAATTATGTTGTTTATTATTCCTAACTCCTAAAACTAATTAATGATATTTACATATTCTATTAAATGCGACCGGTGAAACTAAAATTGTATCCCACAGCTGAGAAAATCGAGAAAAAGACTGTTGCAACGCACACGCACACGCACACGCACACGCACACGCACACGCACACGCACACGCACACGCACACAGCACACGCACACGCACACGCACACGCACACGCACACGCACACGCATACGCACACGCACACGCACGGAAATCCTCATATAATTAGAGCGCGCACTTTTCAACAAAGAATTTACTGTCAACGTTCGGCTAGGGGTGCTGGGGGATAATTTAATTAGCCCATATTTTTTGGATAATCAAATGGCCAATTATTTGGAAGATATTGCTATAAATGTGCGGCGAGGAGAGTGGCTGCAAATGAACGGAGCACCAGCACATTATGGTATAAATGTTTGTCGCTGGTATGGCACGGATTATCCTGAGCGCTGGATTGGTCGATTGGGTCACATTGTAAATCTGTTCGCTACCTATCTGCAAGAGGTCCAGATGCATGGCCACCAAGGTTCCCCGACCTGACAGGCTTAGATTTTTGTGTCTGAGGATTTCTGAAGAAGAGAGTCTATGGTATTCCGGTAAATACGCGAGAAAATCTTATACTGAGAATTGAGGAGGCTTGTGAAATACTTATCAACTTGGTGCGGCGCCGTCGTTGTCAAAAATGCATCGAACAGGATGGATCACACTTCGAGCAGTTATTATAAAAGTTAATAATGCTTACCTATTTGTTAATTAGCAGTTGTTTATTTATTTTATTTAAAAAAAAACGCAATTTATCTGGACATTATCATTCAGAGAACAACTGAAAAAAAGAGCTACTTAAGCACTAGGACAATTTCTATATTTTATCTCTCAGATGGTGTGTTTCTCGAAAAAAAAAGACGAGATATCTTTTTTATTCAAAGTAGTGTCCGTACGCACGCCACTGTATTTTTATTACAAAACATTAGTTGCTTGAAGTGAGCAACGCCTACAAAACTTCAATAAAATATATGAAGCAGTTTAGGAGAAATTAATTAATTAATGTTTTTTTTACAATTATCGTTTAAAGAACAACTGAAAAGAAGAGCCACTTAAGCACTAGGACAATTTTTATTTTTTATCTCTCAAACGGTGTGTGTCTCGAAAGAAAGACATGATATGTTTTTTATTCAGAATTGAATGCAGATTAGAAACTTGGTTTTAATTTGTAGAAAAAACAGTGCAATATGTTTTTTTTTTCTTTAAAAATATTCATAGTGTCCGTACGCACGCAACTTCTGAGACTAAAAATTATATTTTTATCACAAAACATTGAAGCAAGCAACGCCTACAAAACTTCAATAGAATACATCAAGCGGTTTAGGAGAAATTAATAAATTTTAATTTTTTTTACAAAATATTAAGACACTGTATTTCTTGAACGAAGCATTTTTAGGATATAATCTATAGAACAAATTAGGATTATTTTTCGATGTAGAAATCGTGGTTAAAGTTTGTCGACTAAAAGTTGAGACACCCTGTATATATATATATATATATATATATATATATATATATATATATATATATAGAGAGAGAGAGAGAGTCTCTAAAAGATGCGGAAAAAGTGCTACCCCAAATTCCTGCGGCTAAAATATGACGATATAATCCGGCTTAAACACAGCATAACATTCATGTAACTTTCAAAAATTTCAATACGGTTAAAAGCTTTCACTCTAAACTGAAAACTATCGTACCATTGGACGATAAGTCTAACTTAGTGTACAAAATTGATTGCAAGAGCTGTTCTAAATCTTATGTTGGTCAAACGTCACAATTTATTAAAAAAACGGTTGTCACAGCATCTTTACTCTATTAAAAACAAACGTAATGAACCATCACCTTCAATTTGGTCATACTTTCGATTTTAAACATAAAAAAATTTTAGCTCATGAGAACAATTTTCATAAAAGATCAATTATTGAAATATTTTACACCCAAAAGTATAATACTGTTAAACTGATATTAATAACCTAAGTAATATATTGTAATATAAAGTGGTGTAAATGGTATAAGGTATAAAAATGTAAAAAGTGTTTAATAATATAATCAAGAGATAAGAGTAAAAAGTTCTCCAAAAGCTAATCGTCAAACTAACTAGAGATACAAACCATTCACCAAAAATAATGCCTTTGATTTAGTCGGTAGTTTAAAGTGGGCCGATTCAATCTTTTGATTCGCTTAATTACCACAAATTCTGCTAGATTACTTCCACTGAACATCAATATAAAAAAATTGCAATGTAACACTAATAAAATGCTCTCAGACGCCAAGTTATTTTTTTATTAGGCTCGGAATAACTAAACCGAAGTCTACACTAAAAATTTTATCAAAATGTAAAATAATAAAAAATATACAACTATGTTTATTAACAGTTAAAATGATAGGGTTAAATAAAATATATCTTAAAATTACTGAAAAATCATTAAACATTAAATACCTGTTACAAAATATAATACATCTTCTTGAGAACCCCTGGTATTATAAAAAATAATGCAGAATTGCAAACCAAGGTGACGTAATCCTTGTGTCAATGTTGCGCAATATATTGCAATAACAATGCTTTTATGTTGTCAACCACACCCAAACTGGAATTTTATTTCTTATAAATTTGTCTTCTTGAAATTGAATAATCCGTTTAATGCATTTTCTTGAAATTTTCCAATAAAAATTGCAATCATAAAATGAAAGCGTACGCAACAGTAAAATTAAATGCGTACTTAAAATGTAATTAAAGTGTAAATCAAAGTAAAAATTAAAAAAAGAAAGTGCCTGAAAAGAGCAAATGTTTTAATTTTTAGTACTACGAGTTAAATATCTTACCATCAAATCAATGGCACTTTCACAAAATTTAGGTGGAAACCCCAAAAATATGGCTTTCTACTCAACATAAGGTTCATTAAGTACTAAAATGGACGCCTAGAATATCAGACGATGTAGTCGTGCGCGAAAAGATTTGCGCAAAGAAATAAGTCAACGATGACGCGTTGCGCGATAATATTTGAGCAGAAAAATAATTTAAAGGGGGAGTAAGAAGTATATACCCTTAAGAAGAAATGCAAATCAAGTTGCCTACCTCATAGCTATAATGCAAAAATAATTAAAATTTTTTCTTATATTTACAACTGAATGAACGAAAACCCTAAATTACGGTATATTTTAATACAACTCAAAATGGGTTGTTACAATATATCTTAATTTAATTAAAAATAAGTAATTTAAATAGTTAGATATTACTGCGGAGTCACGTTACTAGGTTGGTAACTTGATTCTCATAGTAAAGTTGGTATTTCCTGTAAAAAGAATTTTCACTTTTACGTTTGACATCATTTAAAATAGACACAACATGAAGGTCGATTGTTTGCTTGTTTTTACGGTAATAAAAAGAAATATTTATTTTCAATGACGAAATTAAATGAAAATTCGTTAATTTTACTTTTAGGGGAGCAACGTTGAACAACCAAATCACATCGATATGGTCTTTCCGTTGTTTATATTAATTTATTCAAATATTGATATTAAAGTTTTCAATTGAAAACTGAGCACTAATCTTTATAATAAAACTACGCTTAATGTAGTTTTAGATAACCTATTCTAATGTTTGTTACGAAAAAAAATTTTTCTGAAGAAGGGTATAATAACTGCAGTTGATATTCCCGAAACGCTCGTAAAATAAAGATATACCACTCTTGTAATTGTTCGCTTCCGATCCGTAAATTGAACTGTGTACCTATGAAATTACTATAACTTTAAATGTTAAATAATTTTTGTAATAATAGATGTATGGTCACAATTTTCGGCTAGAGAGGGTTTTGCGGGGTGGAAAATTAAAATCTGCTCTCATTTTCAATGTAAAATTTAAATATCTTTTTTGAGCCACAATGTATTTAACTTTTAAACGTCTTTCAACTAAAAAACGTATACCTGGTAAGAGTTGATTTGAGCAACCGTTTCTGAGATATCTAGATTTAAAATTTTGATTTCTTACTCAAACTCACCATTGTATTGCATTGCATTGCCACAAGAATAACACCAAAAATTACAATAAAGTTAAACATACTGTAATTTTATTCTCGAGTAAGAACATTTATCAACAACAAAAGGTTAATGAAAGAGATGCTTACAACAAATGTTCAATAGGACTTCCATTTTCGTGTGTACAAAGATTAATATAAATAATTAATAATTAATAATTAATATAAAAGCTAAATTGAACTCTCTGGAGCATTTCGTTATCATTTCTCAAAGCCTCATTACTGGTTTGAATACGTCTTAATTCATCTCCTGTATGCACTGGCCTAGAATACACAACGGTTTGACTTTTCCCCACAAGAAGTAATCCATCAGGGTTATGTCAGGGGATCGAGCTGGCCAATTTGCGGGTGTATCATTGCCTCTACCTATCCATCTATTTGGATACTGTTCGCTTAAATGATTACGTACGTTAAACCGTCGTGCATAAACCACGTTCCCCTTCGAAGTTGCAAGGGTAGGGGATCTAACAGGTCTTTTAATTCTTTTTGTAGATGTTCCAAATAATTTGCGCCGTTTAGTCGAGTTGGTAAAATAACATAATTAATTATGAAAGTGTCAATGATTCATACCCACACATTGACCTTAAACTCATGCTGATAATGGGTAACTTTAGTCGCATGAGGATTTTCTTCAGCACAGACATGTTCATTGTGCAAATTAGTTGTACCATACCGCTCGTCGTGAAAGTGGCTTCATCTGTGAATAAAATTTTTCGTGTAAAGTTTCCATCTTGATTTCTTTGTTCTTGGGTGGGTGGGAGGGTGGTTGCGTGCGTGCGTGCGTGCGTGCTTGCGTGCGTGTGTGTATGGATGTATGTTAGTATCCACGATAACTCCAGAACGAAAATACCTACGTATTTAAAATTTTGTATTTAAGCTTGTTTTCATTTGGCTTAGAGCTGATTAGATTTTGGGGGAAATCCAGCAGCGGAGAGGGGGGTTTATTAGGGTCAGTTTTTGGTTTTTATCAAGTATTTCTAAAACAGGTGCATATTTCAAAGATATAAAAATACCCAGACATAGACATTAAACATATCGATTAATTATGTTCTATACAATTTTTTATACGACGCATAATTTAGTTGTAAAAAAAATTCCTAAGGTACAATGTTTTCAATATCTGAATAATGATTCATTTTATTAGAAAAAGTGTAGACATGTTTTTTAAAGGAAATTTAATTTTACATAACTTGTCTTTATAAAGTTTCTTAATGTAATACAAGGTAAGTTAAAAAAATAATTAAATATGAATGAAAATGGTTAAAATGTATCACTGATATTTTATTTATGTCTATCTGGAATGAAGCTTTAAACGTCATTCTGGCACAGATTACTGTTTTTGTTTTTACAATGTTGCCTGTTTTCGTTATGAACGTATGAAAGAGGTTGCATAGTTATGCTAAAATGAATTATAATTAAAATTATTTTATTTCTTTAATTTTTAAGTTAGCATCTAGATGTTTACTAATCTCTGTCTGTCCAGAAGTTTTAAATGTCTGTGTGACACGGATTATTGTTTTTACTTTTAAAATGTTGCATATTTACGTGATGAGCTTATTATCAAAGTAAATAAAGATATAATTATTCTAAAAAAAATGTAATTAAAATTATTTCATTTCTTTTAATTTTGTAGGTTGGAAGGTCGTGTGGTGTTCCACACCAGATATTTTAGATTCGATTTCACAGCACTTTTTAATGACAGTTATTTTATTAAAACGCCTTCTCTGTCATATTGTGTTGAATTGTAGGCATATACGAAATGAATTTTTTAAGTCCAGATGTCTCAGAAACGGTTGCTCAAATCAGCTCCTACCAGGTATACATTTTTTAGTTGAAAGACGTTGGAAAATAAGAATTTTTATTTAAAATTAAAATACATTGGGCCCAAAAAAGTTATTTCGTTTTAAACGTATGCAAAGTACCGCAGATGGCGTCCCCTCAATTTTACATTGAAAATGTGAGCAGAATTTAATTTTCCACCTTGCACCCAACCCCTCCCCGCCCCCTAACCGAATATAATGACAATACACCAATTGTTACAAAAATTATTTATGAAAAACTAAATCCAAATTGAACTTTTGGCACTCTGTATCACCAAAATTAACCACTTTTGGACTCAGGTAAGTCGGATTAGATCGTCATATTTTAGCCTCGGGAATTTGTGGCAAAATTTATTACGGTTTTTTTTACATATTTCGGTTAAAAATTTAACCTTCGTCAACAAAAGTCTACAAATTAATCGATTGACGTGAGTGACATATTGTGAATAGGATGGTAAGGTGATCTATTTAAATTATTCTTAAATGGCATCTAATATTGAAGAGGGCCATAGCATACCATATCAAAATTTTTAAGGTAAACATTTAAAAAAAATTAACTAATCACTGAACAAAGTTGACGACCTACAAAATGTATTTTAATATGTACATAATGGAACACTGAATTAAAAATATTAGAGCTTAAAGACGACTAATTTATAAAAAATTGAATAAAACTTATTGCATAATTACATTTTTCTTTTTTTTTGGTGAAAGGTTGTTTTAACAAGTATGTGTAAACCAAGTCCATTGATGTCAGTTTTGTGATGGACACAAACTTATGTGTTTTTTTCTAAAAATCTTCTTTTTTGATAATCAGTTTTGGTGTCTAAAATGGAAATACCACTAAAATGAAAGTTATGTGCTGCATTGTACAGTTGAGTTTGCTTTTCTTTTGGCATCATTTTTATAGAAAGTTAAAAGTTTGGAAAACCATTGTGAAGTTTGTCCTACTGTCAGGTTGCGTTGACGCACCCTGTATGTAGGATGTTGTAATGACGTGTATTACGTGTTTTGAGTGCGAGTGTATTGAGTTTGAACGAAAATTTTTTTTTGTGTGTATGCATAATGTATGTGGGTCATGATACGCCACTGGAAATTTTAAGGAGAAATTAATAATTCAGTATGTAGATACGTGTATTTGAATATTAGAGACCTAAATTAGTGTTGGAATAATTAGATTCTGATGAATGTAAATGTGAATAAGAAATTTGTCGATGGGACGATAATGCTTACCACTGTATTGATAATGTATTGCTACTGTTAGAAAAGGAATGTTTGAGATAAATGAGTAATCTTTGCCAGAAGATGTGAGTGTATAAGTGTAGAATGTTTTAGAAAATATGTAGAGACAAGCATTGGGTATGTTTAAGTGTTAATGGCAAAAGTTTTGTAATGTTGTGCAATTGTTTTGAGAATATTGTTGTATATGGAATTTGAGACCTTAGACGGTCTATTTTTGCAAATGTTGCGGAACGAGATCGAGCGCAGGTTGGAGATAATGAAAAGTTGTGTAATGGTCCATGAGTTGGCTTACTGAATGAATGTGGGACGAAATGATTTCTTCATGAAGTAATTGTAAAATTTGTAAGTAAAACAAATATGGCGATGTATTGCTAATTACAGGTTGCTGTATAGATGGTAGCATCTATTGGAACTAGAATTTTGAATGAATACTATTGGAGAATATAACGCGGAAGGAAGACATGTTTAAAGATGGATGACTGAAGGTATAAATAGGAAAGTCAGATTGAACGGAAAGTTAGCTTTTGGCTTGTGATGAGAGCTCGGTGAACGCCACGGAGTAATTGGTTCAGAAATGGGTTAAGTTGGAGTTGTATTTGTGAATAATATGAAGGCAGTCATTGTTTAAACAACTGCGTAACCCGATCGAGAATGAAATCGTAAAAGACATTCATAAATAAAACGATAATAAAATTGAGATTGAAGATAAAATTAGTTTGTTTTTTTCAAGAAAATGAATAAGTGCGTAAGCAGATTTGAATAAAGATAACAGTTGCGAACGTTAGTGTAAAGGTTAGCGCGTGTTCTTGTACCGAAATTCAGTTAAAAGTATTTATGGGACCACCTGTTTAAGTGTAATTCGAAGTGTTCGTATGTATTAGCCAATTGTTTTAAGTAACGTTATATGACATTGAAAGTTTATTTGTATAAGGGACCTTAAATTGGTGTAAAGGTTGCTAGAAATTTTAGGGCAACCAAACGTATACAGTTAAGTGTTATTAGACTATTTGTGAGTACAGAAAGGAATAAGTGTTTGTGAAATTGTGAAGCACTGGTTATGTGGCTTCATGCAATTTAAGGATTACAAATGGACTACAAATAATTGATTTACAGAAGAAAGAAATCCAAGGATTAATGGACAATTTTAAGTAAGAAATTAGATTTAGGAATTTTAAGAACTCATTTAAGCCCGATTATCTTTTTGTTTAATTTATTTGCGTATTGTTTAAATTATTAAGTAGTTTTGAAAGGAAGAGATAATCGTTCTTGAGTCTTATTGTATGGTTTGTTTTAGTAGTAAGAATACAAAGTGGTATTTGGTGGTTTAACCTTCAACCACGCTGATGTAAATTTATGTAGATATTTGTGTTTTTGTTTTATTTTGTACAGGACAATATATGTATTTACCGTTGATTGTTATTCTGTTGTTTATTTAGCCAGGTATGAAACACAGTTGTAACATTTACTTAATTGGTGATCTTGTTTTGACAATTTTAAAAGTAAGCTTTGCATATTTTTGGATTTTTAAGATTAATGAACAACCTGAAAGGTTATATTTGCCAGGTTGATTGCAAAATTTTCATGTTTGTTTCATTAGCGCAATGCACAATTAACGGATCAGCTGTTAGTTTAAATTTCATTAAGTATAACAAAGAGTTGGAGTTTTGAAACCTTGAATATTTACGAATGTCAATACGATTCAGAAGTGTTATAAAAAGTAAATTAAATTTAAAAGATATCGTTCATGTTAAGAATTTTAAAAATTAATTACCGTTCATTGAATGAATTTGAGTGATAAATTTTATTTTGGAAGTTTTGGTATACGAGGTGTATTCAAAAAGTTTTTAGTAACCTGGGTAGTGCTAAATTTATTTGAGTTTGAGTTGAATTGTTTGGGACGAGTGTTTGTTTTAGAAACCTCGTGTAAGAGTTTACTGAGTAAGCACAATCCTACTTTCCACAATCAGGTAGGGTTAATTAACATCCAGCTTAAGACAATTATTTTAGCAAAGTTTCGATTGTGGTGGCGCCTAGAGACATATTTTCCCGGACTGAGCTGTTTGAATGTAGGTGTAAGGTGTTTGAGCATATTAATCATTCATTTTACTTATTATTTCGACCACGCCCATCTCCCTGTTAGCTGGCTTGGCAACCCGCTTACATTAGTAAGCATGCACGACGCCTAGTGCGGTTTGGACGTGTAACAAGCATAGGGGATAAAATTGATAATTTGTTAAATTTAATAGTTATAAAGTGGTTTATTAATAGTCAATTAATTGGGCTACTTTTGTGTAAAAAGACAGCGTTTTACACACGTGTACAATATAACCTACACTACTTTAGTTTGCAAATTAAACAATCTGGGTGTAATACGTCTTTAATCAAGGAGCCTTTCAAACACTATACAACAAGGTTGGTTTTGAATTTTAAACAACAGTAATTTATGCATGATGGACGTTTAACCACTTATGTCAGATAGAAGTTAATACACATCCAGTTGTCCTCCCCCCCACCGGCTTCTATAAAAGTATAGGCAATACAGATCAAGCATGCAACCCACTTACATTAGTAAGCATGCACGACGCCTAGTGCGGTTTGGACGTGTAACACTACATAGGACTTTACCAATAAAATGTATTTATCACATTATATAGCTAGTAAGGTTAGCATTTTACTATACAGAGTGTTCCAAAAGAGCAGTGCAAAACTAAGGTAATATTTTTTTAATGGAACCCCCTGTATATCATTCCATTTTTGGATTCTACGTGCAATTATAAAACTTTATTTATATGGGTTTCATTCATGTAAAATTTATGGCTTTTGAAATAATTCGAATTTTATAGCAACAGGTCTCTACTGAGCTCGACCTCCGCGCTAGTATACAGAACGTTATGTGTCCCGATTTTATACACAATACATTATCCGTTTGTTGTGAATCTTGGCAGCGTTGTCGATATTTTCTAGCTATTTTACATAGATATACACTTATTATTCTCTCTTTCTCCTCATTTTCATTTATATTTCGAATTACTGAAAAGACACTATTGACAAGGTCACTTAATTTGTGGAGCTTTAGTTGTAGCTTTAACAGATCATTATGATTAGATAACTGTCAATCAATGAATAATTAATTTTGTAATTGAAGAAAGAATGAGCAATAGAAATTTAATGTTTATGACTCAAATTATTATTAATTAGAAGAGTTTGGATCAAAGCAAATTAAATGTAGGAGCGCTAAACCTCTTTTGCGTGGTATTTTCTGAGATTAGATACGTTAGTTCTAGCGTTCTTTTCCTCTAATCTAACAATTTCCCACGAGCTCGACAAAAGTTTTGCACCCCTATCACAACGTTGAATCGAAGATCGAAAGACCATGAAATGATCTTGAAAGAAAAAACAAGTAGGTATTGCGCACATAAGTGTTATTCCGATAACGCACAATTTTCAGCACCCCAACGAAAGGTTTTAGCACCAGTCTCGTCAAAATTTTGATCAACATGGAAATGTAAGGTACGAATTTTAGTTCATCGCTATCGAGGCCATAATTTAGACTTTTTTTCCAAGGAAATTAACCCATTTAAAAAATGCGCTAAATTAGTAAGTGACACGTGAAGTTCGTCAGTATTTTATTCCCAGTAGCGGAAGGTTCAAATAATTCATGTATTATGAAATATAAGACCACTGGATACCTACAAATTTTAATATTATCGGTGATGTTCCTTTAAAAAAGTTTCTTACACGAATAATTTTAAGTAGAGAAACAAATCCAATACGCCGTAAGAAACATTTGAAACAGGAAATAACGGAATATGAAAATATAAACTTTCCCCTTTATTATACATATTTAAATACTTAACACTTTTTTGGGTTTTTTAAATAGTGTATTTGTATATCAAAGTTATACAATCTATCTAAACGTTTTGATAACAGCTACAGCTACCTTCGTCAGTAGTAGTATTATCTAATAAAATTGTTAAGGATGTTCAAACAAATTTGTGAAATTTGAAATATTAAAACATAAACATAAGCCTGATATTGTTATAACAGTTTGCAAAAAGGTATAAAGCCAACTATAGAACACAATTTTAGTAAAGAATAACTAGATCATTAAAAAATTAAACATTGTTAAACTGTCTTGAAGATGACAAATCAGAACACCCTCTAACGGTCCAAGGCTAACAATGAAAAAAGCCAACCAAAAAACAAATTTAACAAAATTTAATCAAAATATGATGTAAGAGTAAATTTGTGAAAAACTTCAATTTTAAATTGACAGAAGCATTAACAAATAGATACTTGACATCGATTAAAATCACCCAGTTAATTATAGCCAAGAAATAGCTTTATCAATAATTGTAAGTGCTATTTAAAAATGAAAAGCATAATGCAGAACAGAAGGTTTTATGTAGATTTTAATTTTAATTACGTTGAATTATAGTGCTAAAATTAAAATCAAGACATATCATCAAAACCTAAACGGAGATTTTCTTCTTGTCAATTAAAATTATTACTATATATATATATATATATATATATATATATATATATATATATATATATATATGTATCAATAGCTTCACGTTGTAAAGGAACATGATAATTAGTTAGTCTTGACAGTATTTCCATATTGTCAAATTGAATGTCATGATTTAAGTTATTTAAGGCATGATCAGCTACCGCAGACTTCTGTGGTTGACGTAATCTACAAAATCTCATATGTTCTTTATGTCTTGTATCAAAGCTATATTTTGTGGTTCTAATGTAGGTATACTGTCCCACATGAACTTGATAACTTATACACTTTGGAAGATAATAATGGGTTTGAAACATCTTTAAGTGACCTTAGATGTTTTTTAATCTTTCTTGTAGATTTAAAAATAGTCCTAGTACCATATTTAATTAGGATTTTTCAATCCTATCTGCAACATTAGCTATAAAAGGAAGAAAAGCAGTACCAACATTAAGAACTGGTTTTTCTTTAAGGTTATGTCTAGAAGGTGACGTGGATGGTGGTTGGATAATTTACGAAGATATCAGTATCTGCCAGCTCTTTATAAACCTTAAAAGTGAATTTTTATTTTTAGATATTAATATGTCAATAAATGGCAAACTTCCATCAATTTGTTCTTCCATGGTAAACTGGATGCTAGGATGTACACTATTCATAAAAACCTAAAACTCATGTAGTGCTTCTTCCCTATGTCTCCAAATAACAAGTGTGTCATCTTCATATCTATAGCAAACTGAAGTTTTTTAGGAGTATTTTGTAACGCTAATGTTTTTCCATGTAAGAATTAGCTATAGCAGGGGACTACCCATTGCTACACCATCAATATGTTCATAGAATTTACTGTTCCATTGAAAATAAGTCGTAATAAGACAGTGCTGAAAAATAATGGTTATATACTTTGGAAAAAGATGATTAATATATTCAATAGTTTCTTTTAGAGGGACTTTTATAAAAATCGAAACAACATCAAAACTGACCATTATATTACCTTCTTCTATCTTGAAATTATCCATTTTTTCAACAGTCGGCAGAATTTTTAATATAGTGAGGTGATTAAAGAACATTTATGGTCATCCAAAGATGTTTAAAACTCATTATCTTCTTCCGGAGTGTATAAGTTATCTTGTTCATGTGGAAAGGTATACATAGGAACAACAAAACGTAGCTTTGATACAAGACGTAAATAACATTAATGAGATTTTATAGGTTATGTCAACCAGTGAAGTCTGCGGTAGCCAACCATGGGGTTAACCGCCAAACCGGCCCATACCAAAACAGCCCTGACAAATGAGCCGCGACAAAATAACCAACCGACGAAATGGCTCAGAGCAAAACAGCCGCTCGACACTATAGCTTATAATAAAAGATCCCAACCACAGAATAGCCCACGACAACACAGCTCAGCCACACTTAGGACAATGCAGATCATGTTCTAATGAATACCTACAATATAACCTCAGGTAAAGCTGACAATTTTAACAAAAAGAAACTGTGTAAACAGGGCTTATCGTAGGAACAAATGTACTGAAATCCCTTAATTCATTAAACTGTATATTATAATGCAATAAAAATAGGATCATTTGTTTGGTTCTATAAATACTCATATATTTAAATTCATTAAAAATATAAAAAATATATTCTTTTTAAATAACAGACTTTCAAGTCAGTTTCGAAACAGACATTACGTATTTTCATAAGAATTCTTTAATTAACAAACTGGTTTTTAAAGGAATATCTACGTGTTCGTAATATAATGGAAAATTTACCTCACTATTATAATACGTTCTTGGTTGTTGCTAACATTTAAAGGGTATCCAAAATTTCTACGTTAGGTCGCCTCGGGGGGGTTGGCTTTTTTATTGACGTCGGGTCTACGAGTGCAAATAATAAGCAACTTGTCGGTATTTAGATAATGAAGTTACACTAAAGAACAGGTTTAACCTAACCAAATAAGATTAAACGCTTCCGAAAAATTCTGATTACTCACCTTATTGAGCACCAGAAGGAGAATACGAACTTTAAAGTGTTGGTTCACAAATTTAACTTAAATTCTGTACAATAAAAAAAAACCATTAGCAATTTCAATTTTGTTTGGTGGCTGGGGGCTATTTTGTGGCTGGGCTGTATTATCGTGGGCTATAGTATCGGTAGGCGCTTTTGTCACGAGCTATGTGTCGGTGGGCTCTTTTGGCATGGGCTATGCTGTCGGTGGGCTCTTCAGTCGGAATTCTTTTGTCGGGTGCTATTATGACCGGTCACGTAACCATGACCTATATAAATCATGACATTCAATTTGACAATATGAAAATATTGTCAAGACAAACTCATTATTATGTTCGTTTACAACGTGAAGCTATTAAGATAATAATTTTAATAGACAAGAAGAAAATCTCCGTTTTAATAGGTTTAATTTAAAAAAAGGCATGATAATACGTCTTGATTGTAATTTTTAATTTTAGCTGTTAGTATGACTAGGTTCTTTGCTGTTTTTTCCTAGACCTTGAAGAGAATGCTGTACCAATTATATCTTGAATTATCACAATATAATTCAACGTAATTAGTTGAAAATTAAAAAATACGTGAAACGTTCTGCGTTATGCTTTTCATTGTTAAATATCACTTACACTTATTGATAAAACTATTTCATTGTTAGGTTTAATTGGATTACTTTAATCGATATCATGTTTCTATTTGTGAATGCTTCAATCAATTTCAAATTGAAGTTTTTCACAAATTTACACTTACATCATGTTTTGATTAAACTTTGTTAAATATTACATTTGTCATTGTTAGCCTTCGACCGCTAGAGGGTGTTCTAATTTGTTCCAGACAGTTTAACAATATTTAATTTTTTAATGATTTAGTTATTCTTTACTAAAATTGTAATCTATAGTAGGTTTTATACGTTTTCCAAACTGTTATATTAATAGCAGGCTTATGATTCTGTTTTAATTTTTCAAATTTCACAAAAAAAAAACTAAGTTGAAGAATTTATAATGAAACTTTGTTCATTACTTTCTGGAAGAAACTGGGTTGTAGTTAAAGTATTGGTTTACAACTTATATAAAAATACGTAAAGTTAAGATTAGTTAGAAAGGTTAGATTTTTAACAGTTTTAATAAACATATTCAATTTACATTAGAAGAAGATAACAATAATAGTGTCCCCATCTTAGATACCAGAATCATATGAAAACCTAATAACTGTTTAATAATAGACTGGTACCAAAAACCAACTAACTCAGGTAGATATATTAATTACGATTCTAATCATACTTTTAATCAAAGAATTAATATTGTTCTGGGTCTCAAGAACAGAATACTTAAGATTTCGGATCAATCATTACACAAAAAGAATCTAGATAACTTATTTTTGATTTTTAGTAACAATGGTTATCCAAAAACATTATTAAAGAATGTATTATACAGTACACCATTCAATTCTCAAATTAATTTTCAAAATGCATACTTGACACAAACAAACATGATTAACAAAAGAATCCCTTACATACTAAACTCAACACCAATCTTATGTAATATCTTAAACAACGAACAAATACGTATAGCGAAATATAACATTAAACCTATCAAAAAACTTTTTTCAAAGTTAAAAGACAGAACTCCAATTCTTAGTAACTCTAATGTTGTATATTCCATTCATTGTAGCGAATACAATAAAGTATATATTGGACAAACATCACAATGGTTTAAAACAAGAGTTACTCAGCATAGAAGTGACTGTAAAATAGGAAAAATTCTTGTGCTTTAGCAAAACAGTAAAAACACCAATTACATTCCAAATTTTCCTAAAGTTAAAATTTTAGACACAGAAATTAATTATAGAAGCAGACTTTTCCTTGAAATGACTTACATTCTTAGTACTCAAGATACTTTAAATTACAAAACTATAATCTAAGCAACATTTATTCATATATTCTGAGTACTAATTTGAATTGATTCAGTACAAGTTTCATAAATCATATCTTCTAAGAATTTTAGTTTGTAACGCAGTAGGTATACATGTCAATTTTAAAAAAAAATGAAATACTTCAATAACTGTCTTTTTAAGTTGTGATTTTAGATTGTAATCATAGCATTGTATTCATCAATTCTTCTGTACAATAATGTTAGTTTATAATTCTCACATTTAGTAAGTAGTCCAATCTAGTACGCCTTTTGTTTCCTTCAAAAGGTACAAGGCAAACTAGATGCTTCAAAAATATCTCTATGTAATTTCTTTATCTGCGTATAATTCCATTATTTCTATTTTAAGAAAAAAAAGTGCAATAGAGAAAGTTGTAGATAACTGTTAAATCGATTTTTTATCTAAGTCTTTATTTTGAATTACGTCATAGGTATTCAATTTTTTAAATGGAAACAATAGTTGGCTATGAATTATAAAAGAGTCCTTTCTGGCCTTTTTAAAGATATAGTACATGAGAAGCAGTTATTTAAAACAAAATCTAAAAAGATACATCCGTTTTTCCAGTTTAATTTCAGAATTATTAGTAACGTAGGACATGGAAGCTGTTGTTGATTGACAAATGCAAATCGTAATTACTAATATAATGAACCACGTAAGTAAATTTGATTTGCGGGTATAAATCGTATCACTACGCTTTGGATAATGGTTTATGAATCATAACTTTGAATGTTTCAAAATGAAAGGAAACCCCAATATGTATTGAAAAAAAAAGAAAAATATTGTTTAACAACTAAAAAAGTGTTAATGAGCAAAATTGGTTGTGGCATGAAAGCATAAATAGCAATGAACTACAAAAACTACTATATGACTAACAAAACTGGCTATGACACAAACGTATGAATAGTAAAGAACTATAAAGATTACTCTATGACCACAAGCGGCCCATAGGAAAATGTGGCCCGGTGGAAAAATTGAAATTGCGCCTTTGAATTAAACAATTAATAGTGAATGACAAGAAATAAAATAATCAATTACACATATTATACGAATATATTATAAAAGGTGTTTTAAATGGTGCCAGGTATAAAAAGATAATAGAGTAATAAATGGGTATATAAATGTTCTCATAACAAACCGTTAAACTTACTGGAGATACACTCCATTCAGCAAAAATAATGCCGTTGTGCCAGTCGGTAAATTAAAGTAAAAATCTTTTGATTTGCATAATTACCACAATTTATGCTGTGTTATTTCCACTTAACATCAATATAGAAACTGCAATGTAACACTAATAAAAGTGATCTCGGACGCCAAGTTCTTTTTTTAATTATGCTCGGAACAACTAAACCGAGGTTTACAATAAAAGTTTTACCAAAATGTAAAAAATAAAAAAATATACAAACTTATGTTTATTAACAGTTAAAATTAGGGGTATATAAAATATATCGTAAAAATAGCCTTATACTAAGAAATCTTTAAACTTATAAATAACTGTTACAAAATATAATACATCTTCATGAGAACCCCTGGTATTATAAAAAATAAATGCGGAAATGCAAACCAAGGTGATGTAATCCTTGTATCAGTCTTGCGCAATATATCGCAATAACAATAGGTTGCAAACCTCACCAAAATGGAATTTTACTTCTAATAAATTTATCTTCAAGAATTTTGGATAATCCAATGTTTATTGCATTCTCTCGAAAGTTCAAATAAAGAAATGGGATCTAATTTTAGATCTGCATTGAACACAAAATTGCCATCATAAAATGAAAGCGTACGTAAAAGTAGAATTAAAAGTGTAATTAAAATGTAATTAAAGTAGAAAAGTAAAAGTAATAAAAGTGCCTGCAAAAAGTAAATGTTTTAGATTTTAATATAATGAGTTAAATATCTCTTACCATTAAATCAATGGCACTTTTGACAAAATTTAGGTGGAAATCCAAAAATGGCTTCCTGCATCAAACAGCGTACCACAAGAAATGAAAAAAAGGACACTTAGGATGTCAGATGATATGGCGGTGCGCGAAAAAGGTGCGCAAAGAATAAGTCAAAGATATAGAACTATAAACCCCTAAAAAGATATGCAGTTAAGTTACACCAAAATGCAAATTAAGTTGCCTACCACATACTTATAATTCAATAACTAAAAACTTTTTTCTTATATTTACAACTAAATGAACGCAGAACGTAAATTACCATATATTTCAATACAACTCAAAATCGGTTGTTACAATATGATAAATAAAATTCAATTTAATATACAAATTAATGTTAAACACAACAAATAAACGTTAAATATTTGAGTTAAGAAAATCTTCGATAACAGAAATTATAATTATTTATGAGAACTATAGCTAAATACAAAATTTAAAGACTTACTTCTAACTTATAATTTAATTTTTCTTGTTTTTATAGCAGTAAATTCATTAATAATTTTTATAGTATCCAATTTATCGCAATTATCATGTTCTAAGTTTTAAATAATTTTAATTGAGAAAATGGACGTTCTGATTAATCCTATAGCAGTAAGCGTGTTAAAAATAATTTTGCATCTGTAGGAAAATAAGCACCTGGCACCCAAATGTTAACTACTTAAATGCAGAATCATGATCAAAGTTTATTGCACATCATTAAAATACCCTAATAAATACATATTTTACAATTTCTGAGTAAATTTAGTCATTTGTTTTGGATTAAATGAAAAACTCCAAATGAAAGATAAAGATACTAAGTATTTGTGTACATTTTGCTTTTTTTTAAATTTTAGTTTTAAAGTAGGCGGTGTGGATTATAAACCTATCATAAAGCGACCCTAAATGGTGACACGTTTTTGTTTATTGTGCTATGCAGGAAGTACATAAACCACCAACCCTCGAAATCTGACCTGACTATTGACTAATTAATAGAAAAATCTCTATTTATGGGTTAAGATACAATTTACACCTTTTTAGAACAGAATTTGTGACTTTTCTTAAATAACACCTACTAATACTAGCAAAAGCTTCTATTGCAGCTTTTTTTATATGTTTCACGGCGTCATACGATTTCGATACACCTTATCTCAGAAATAAAAGTCCAAAAACAGACAGATAGGGTGATCGAGATGGCCATGCGATTGGTGCATTCCTCCAAACTTACATCAGTATCATATCTTCGAAATCATTTTGTTAAAAATGGAGGTAACGCTCACCGGTTAAAGTCCCATCAAAAACGTATGGATCAAGAAGTGTTGATCCGATAATACCACACCACACATTAAACCAAAATTTAATTCGTGGTCTTCTTTTTTCGACATGATGCAGATTTTCTTGTGACAAAAAATGCTCGTTCTGTCAATTAAACATTCCGCACTTTGTAAATCTGCTTTCGTCTACTCAAAGTACCTTAAATTTAAACTGTGGATCGACTGCCCACTTATAAAACTCAATACGTGAAACATTATCTCCAGGCTGGAGTGTTTATGAAGTGAACAACTAATAAGTGTGGATTTTGAAGTTGATGCATTCTACATAACAGAGGCATCTCGCATTTCATTTTTGTGACACCGAGTATAACCTTCTTTTCTATATTAAAAGAATGCAAAAATGCTAAACCTTAACCAAACTTAAAAGCACTTTCAAACTAAACATCAAAATAATCAACAACAGCGGCTTCTATCACCTACTATACCGATAATTCTGAAATTAAACAGAAAAACGGACACATCTCTTTAGTGTTTTAAAATTACTATGTCATATAGTGTTATGGTCCGAAACCGGTTACTTACCTTGTCATAAACACATTAAAACTTTTAGTTTATATATCATTTCATAATTAAATTCCATTTCTGTTAATCAATTAATTTATTTTCATTAACCAACATTGAGCGTCTACTTTTTTTAACGTCAATAATTTTCTATATTTTTAACATCTATGGTGAGATAGTTGGGCGGTTTGCCGCGAGTTGGCAGAAAGGATTTTTGCTAAAATGGCATAATACACGAGTGAAGAAATTAATTAAATTTCTGTTAATTTATAAGGCATCCAACCTGATATGGGATTGAAATTGCTTTGCATTTAAAATATCCACACATGGTTTACTGGAGATACATTATTTTTTCCTTGCTTAACAAGGTGCGTGTAACATAACCTCCTGCCACGAGGTAACGTTTTTCTTTTATTTTTAGCTGTCTTTCCAAAGACTTGATTCTCTCCTTTTAAATATAGAAGGCCATAGCTCATCAAGACTATCTATTTTCTGCTTCTTTTAAAAAATTGGAGAAACATGCAAATCGATGGATTTGAATTTTGATTAATTGCCATAAAAGATTTGTATCCAAACAGGTTCGCTTCAGAAACAATTTCTTACACTTTATTTATACTATTTTTGTAGGTCTTTTACGTTTACGTTTAGCTTTACTTATATTTTGTGACTTGATCTTCTTTGGAACGTTAATTGGTTAGTTGGGAACATTTCGGAAGGTTTATATGAGTTGATTGGCTGGGACTCCAGTAACAACATCTTAACCAGATCGGAGACAGGTTTACCCTACGCTATCCACATGATATATATATATATATATATATATATATATATATATATATATATATATATATATATATATATATATACAGTTGCGGATGATGTCTTACCCCCTTTAATCTCCGTTACTGAAGACAAAATTGAAAACGCTCGGACACGTCAATTTTGATTTCAAACGAGGTATTTTTTGACAACAAAAAATTGTCACTCCTTCACCCCCTCCCCTTGACAGCTACCCCCTTTTTTTTAAATAGCAAGGGGGGTCGTGCGATACATCGTTGGAAAAGATTTTAAAAGTAGAATTCAAAAATTATCATTTTTAATTTTTTAAATAAAATACAAATAAAATAAACAAACAAATAATATTAAATTAAATCTTCAAAAATAAATGAACTGGACAAATTATTCTAATTAACAACTTAACTACTGCAGGAGGTGTTCAAAATGTTCTCTATTTACTTCCTGGCAGAAGTAGATTCTTTGTTTGGTTTCCTCCCTAACACTTTATTTTAAGCTCAGTTGTCTCCTGGTTAATAACAATCTATTCCTTTAAGATCCTCAACAATACCAAATCAGGTACACTGGTTTTACTTTCATATGGGACAATCTATTCAAAAAGTTTATTTAATTTTTATTCTTACTTATTGCCGAATAAATACTTTGTAGGTAAGAAAGTATCATTGTTAGAAAACTTTTTTTAAACAATCTAGTTGGCGTGTCTAGTTTTTGACAAGTATTGTCAAAAATAACAAACATTTAGCACTATTGAGTCTAAACAATATTGACAACGGCAGAGCGTAATTATTAACAATTGGTGAGTTTTGGTGGTACCCTGTAAATTTTTGTATTCCAAACAGACAAAATGGTACAGCCTCGTGGTTTAGTGGAAAAATGTGAAGCCGTTCTAATATTTAGTGAAGCTGGTCGTAACTTTCATGAAGCGGTAAGTATATTTAATGAACGTTTTCCGGATCATCCAATTGATCGACATTACTATTGACTACTCATCAACAAATTTTTTGAAACTGGTTCTGTCGACAAAAAACGGGTTGGTAAAAATAAGACTTCTGAGGAAAAACAAGTAGATATTGTATCCCAATTTGTAGTAAATCCGTCCAGTTCAAGCAGAAATGTTGCTCGCGAATGCGAAATAAGTCACTCGACCGTTTTAAGTACTTTAAAGAAGCAAAAATTTCACCCATATAAAATAAAATTGGTCCATGAATTGACAGAGGATGATCCAGATCGACAAATGCAATATTGTGAAATTATGGATAATAATATTACACAAGATCCAAATTACTTACAACATATTTGTTTTTCCGATGAAGCTACATTCTGTTTAAACGGTCATGTACATTGACAAAACATAAGATATTGGTCTAACGAAAATCCTCGATTGTTTCGAAGTGCCACACACAATACCCAACTAAATTAAATGTTTGGGCAGGTATACTAGGGAATCACATTATAGGCCCTTTTTTTATCGAAGGTAACTTAACGGGGGATAGCTACCTTAACCTATTGGAAACACAAATAATTCCTGCAATTAATGATGTGGTTAGAACCAACCCAGGTGAATTCAATCAAGGTCACCAGATATGACTCCTATGCCAAATCCAAAGTGTATGCGAGCCAGTTGATGACACTTGATGAACTTCGTCAAAAAATATTCGAAGAATGCAACAGAATTGATATGCAGGCCCTACAAAGGGTTAGGGAGGAAACCAAACAAAAAATCTACTTCTGCCAGGAAGTAAATGGAGAACATTTTGAACACCTCCTGCAGTAATTAAGTTGTTAATTAGTATAATTTGTCCAGTTCATTTATTTTTGAAGATTTAATTTAATATTATTTGTTTGTTTATTTTTATTTGTATTTTTATTTTAAAAAATTAAAAATGATAATTTTTGAATTCTACTTTTAAAATCTTTTCCAACGATGTATCGCACGACCTCCCTTGCTATTTAAAAAATGAAGGGGGTAACTGTCAAGGGGAGGGGGTGAAAGGGGTTACAATTTTTTTTGTTAAAAAATACCTCGTTTGAAATAAAAATTGACGTGTCCGAGCGTTTTTCAATTTTGTCTTCAGTAACGGAGATTAAAGGGGGGGGTTAGACTTATCATCCGCACTGTATATATATATATATATATATATATATATATATATATATATATATATATATATATATATATATATATATATATATATATATATATATATATATTATATATATATATATATATATATATATATATATATATATCATGTGGCTAGCGTAGGGTAAACCTGTCTCCGATCTGGTTAAGAGGTTGTTACTGGAGTCCCAGCCAATCAACTCACGTAAACCTTCCGAAATGTTCCCAACTAACCAATTAACGTTCCAAAGAAGATCAAGTCACAAAATATAAGTAAAGCTAAACGTAAACGACCTACAAAAATAGTATAAATAAAGTGTAAGAAATTGTTTCTGAAGCGAACCTGTTTGGATACAAATCTTTTATGACAATTAATCAAAATTCAAATCCATCGATTTGCAAGTTTCTCCAATTTTTTAAAAGAAGCAGAAAATAGATAGTCTTGATAAGTTATAGCCTTCTATATTTAAAATGAGAGAATCAAGTCTTTGGAAAGACAGCTAAAAATAAAATAAAAACGTTACCTCGTGGCAGGAGGTTATGTTACACGCACCTTGTTAAGCAAGTAAAAAATAATGTATCTCCAGTAAACCATGTGTGGATATTTTAAATTCAAAGCAATGTCAATCCCGTATCAGATTGGATGCTTTATAAATTAACAGAAATTTAATTAATTTCTTCACTCGTGTATTATGCCATTTTAGCAAAAATCCTTTCTGCCAACTCGCGGCAAACCGCTCAACTATCTCACCATAGATGTTAAAAATATAGAAAACCATTGACGTTAAAAAAAGTAGACGCTCAATGTTGGTTAATGAAAATAAATTAATTGGTTAACAGAAATGGAATTTAATTATGAAATAATATATAAACTAAAAGTTTTAATGTGTTTATGACAAGGTAAGTAACCGGTTTCGGACCATAACACTATATGACATAGTAATTTTAAAACACCAGAGAGATGTGTCCGTTTTTCTGTTTAATTTCAGAATTATCGGTATAGTAGGTGATAGAAGCCGCTGTTGTTGATTATTTTGATGTTTAGTTTGAAAGTGCTTTTAAGTTTGGTTAAGGTTTAGCATTTTTGCATTCTTCTAATATAGAAAAGAAGGTTATACTCGGTGTCACAAAAATGAAATGCGAGATGCACAGCAATAATTTAAGCTCTATTTTGAACGCAGTCAGAGTGATTTGGGTGAATATGGATTTTTCTGTGAACCCAAAAATGTAACAGCACACATTAATGAAGACGCGGAATTGATAATACGGTAGCCTCTGTTATGTAGAATGCGTCAACTTCAAAATCCACACTTATTAGTTGTTCACTTCATAAACACTCCAGCCTGGAGATAATGTTTCACGTATTGAGTTTTATAAGTGGGCAGTCGATCCACAGTTTAAATTTAAGTTACTTTGAGTAGACGAAAGCAGATTTACAAATTGCGGAATGTTTAATTAACAGAACGAGCATTTTTGGTCACAAGAAAATCTGCATCATGTCGAAAAAAGAAGACCACGAATTAAATTTTGGTTTAATGTGTGGTGTGGTGTTATCGGATCAACACTTCTTGATCCATACGTTTGAAATAAAAATTGACGTGTCCGAGCGTTTTTCAATTTTGTCTTCAGTAACGGAGACTAAAGGGGGGGGGGGGAGGTAAGACTTATCATCCGCACCGTATATATATATATATATACATATATATATATATATATATATATATATATATATATATATATATATATATATATATATATGTGTATATATATATATATATATATACATATAAAAGACTTGTCTATATAAATAAAACTTCAAAATAATCATACGGGATATTGATGTATAATAAGCGGGCGGTAAGATTAATTGTTTCCGATACTTAGAGGTTATCAAACTTAATATCGAGTTATTACTTTTCTTGACGTTAAATATATCGAAATACCTCTATAGTCATAGATCTTAATTTTAACTATTTAATTTTCAATATCTGAAATAAATGCACGATCTCTATAACATCGTAAAATAAAAAAAAAATCAACGCCTAACGTTTCTGTCTAAATCCTAAAAAAAGTCGTCCCTGCAAAACTGTTCAATCCCGAAATTACAAATAAAACAAAAAAGTCATAAATAATTCTGGTATCTAACTTGCCTGACTCGTTAATAATTGTTACACTGTAACTTGGGCGGGAATCACATATAGTAATATTCAATAACGAAGTAATACGTCTGTGAAGTCCATTAACATACACTTTTCAAAATTAAAATACCCTGAACAAACGAAATAATATTTATAAATAAAGTTAAGCCAAAAATCCTTAAATTTATACTTTCAATTTTCATTGATTGCAGTACGAAAATAATTTTACTAATTAGTGCAACCCAAATCTAAAATAATCGTGTAGCTTAATTCTTATCGCAAATCGACGCAATAATGGAAATTTAAAATTGACCCACCAAATTTTAGAACGTAAATACGAATGCACAACAAAAAAAAAAAAAAATAACAGCATAAAAACACTTCTGTAAATAGAATTTCTCTTATTTATGAATTAACACACCTGAAGGGCTTTCCTTTCAGTTTATTAATCACATGGGCTTCCCACCTGTTCAACGTAGACTCCTACACAAACGTTGTTCGAATATATTCACGGACGGTCTATTATTTCCAAGTCACAGCTACAAGGCACTGGAATGGTACTACCCACGTTTAATTGATCTTCATTATCAGCTCGAATAGTCAATACTTTCTTTACGTACGACCATTGCAGTGGACGTAAACTTTCAATCATGCCAGGTAGAATGACCGGAAATCTTTTTAATTACACTTTTCCGGTATATACGCGCAAACTAACAGCGATACAAGCAATTCTAGTCCGGATGTGGTTTATTTACCGAGTCACCTGATTGCATTCCCACAATAACACAAACTCAACTACTTAATTGTACATA
>JARFJB010001339.1:1632500-1667500 GCA_036346205.1 Vesta saturnalis
TAACTGTCTTTCTTCATAATCGTCAAAGATGCCGTACTTGTTGGTTGATTATAGACAATTCATTGTTACAGGTTAGAAAGTTTCTGTCTTTGATGAAAAGTCCTTAATTGTAAAAACAATGAATACGGATTTAGCAGAAAAACTGTTAGAGAAGCCTTTAAACCTAGTTGCAATCAAATCGAACTATGTATTATGTTTGTGTCTGTGTCCGTGTCCTTGTCCGTGTCCGTGTCCGTGAAGAAGTGTCGAGTGTGAGTGAATGCATGAATCTGCTAGGGGGTCTGGTATTTATAGGTAAATTGGATGCAGTGGGAAAAGAGTCAAAAACTGAGCATTTATTTACAATGATAGAACAGTTGTGAGAGGAAATAGGAAATAATTCTTGATAGAAATTATTTAATAGAACACATCACACATCGCAAATCGCACATCGCACTTCGCACATCGCACGTCGCACGTCGCACGTCGCACGTCGAACGTCGCACGTCGCACGTCGCACGTCGCACGTCGCACGCGCACGTCGCACGTCGCACGTCACACGTCACACGTCGCACGTCGCACGTCACACGTCACACGTCACACGTCACACGTCACACGTCACACGTCACACGTCACACATCACATCACACATCACACATCACACATCACACATCACACATCACATCACACATCACACATCACACATCACACATCACACATCACACATCACACATCACACATCACACATCACACATCACACATCCACAAATACACATCACACATCACACATCACATCACACATCACACATCACATCACACACACATCCACACATCACACATCACACACACATCACACATCACACATCACACATCACACATCACACATCACATCACATCACACATCACACACACATCACACATCACACATCACACATCACACATACACACACACACACACACACATCACACATCACACATCACACATCACATCACACACACACATCACACACACATCACACATCACACATCACACATCACACATCACACACATCACATCATCACATCACACATCACACATCACACATCACACATCACATCACACATCACACATCACACACACACACATCACACATCACACATCACACATCACATCATCACATCACACATCACACATCAACATCACACATCACACATCACACATCACACATCACACATCACACACACATCACACATCACACATCACACATCACATCACACATCACACATCACACATCACACATCACACATCACACATCACATCACACATCACACATCACACATCACACATCACACATCACACATACACATCACACATCACATCACATCACACATCACACATCACACATCACACATCACACATCACACATCACACATCACATCACACACACATCACACATCACACATCACACACACACACATCACATCACACATCACACATCACACATCACACATCACACATCGCACATCACAGATCACACATCATACATTACTTCACACATCACACATCACACATCTCACATCACACATCACACATCACACATCACACATCACACATCACACATCACACATCACACATCACACATCACACATCACACATCACACATCACACATCACACATCACACATCAACATACTCACACATCACACATCACACATCTCACATCACACATCACACATCACACATCACACATCACACATCACACATCGCACATCGCACATCGCACATCGCACATCGCACATCGCACATCGCACATCGCACATCACACATCACACATCACACGTCACACGTCACACGTCACACGTCACACGTCACACGTCACACGTCACACGTCACACGTCACACGTCACAATCACATCACACATCACACATCACACGTTTCATTGTTAAACATGTTTGCCTGATGGTTGGTTTTTATTAGATAACTGAACAAAGGTAACAACCCCAGATCCAAAGTATTTTATACTACTATGTAAAAGTAATTTTAAAGGCTACAAAATATTTTTTCTAACAAAAATACTTTGTTGTAAGGATAGGCGAATATAGTCAAAAGGTGCCGAAATTACTCTACATTTAGCCAATATCGTTATTTTCAACATAAAAATTCAGACATTTCAAAATGTTAATAATGGTCAAAAGTACTTTACTTTCCCCTATAATATTTATTATGAGCAAGCTTTTTAAAGCGCAATGGTAGTTATCGCGTTGAGTTTAAAGGAAAAAGAATTGACTGGAAAAGGAACATAGTGAACTGGCACATTTAAAATTGAGCGTTTGTCGCGAGGTTACCTACCTTTTTTTGTTAGACCCAAAACAATCCAACCTGACATTGTCCATACAATACTTTACGTAAATTAAATATATGATATTGATGTTAACGAAGTTTCATCAGAGTACACTCGCAGTTATTGCGTTGTCTTTAAGATAAAATCAGAAAAGGTTTTCATTCTAATAATGAAATACAGAGAACACTGACAGATCAAAAATTAACTTCTGCCGCGAGGTTGACTATAGTCGGGCCGGCGAGAGGTGTCTTATGACTCATCTTTTAGTAAAGCATGGTTTAAGATTTTAAAAACGTAAGTTATTATTGGTTCATATAGCTACAAATTTTGAATACCAACAAAAACATCGTCAATGTTTCTAATTTATTTTCAAATTTAAGCCGCGCTGTCAAACTTAAATAAAATTATTGTTCGAATATCTCAGGATTTAGCATCCTAAAGGTCTTAAAAGCCCTATTTACTCGTATAAATAAAGTTTAATTTCATTTAAGGTCTGTTCACACGTATTCTGACATGTAAAGTCCACCGAGTGTCTCTTGGATCTGTTTTACAAATTAATTATATCAATAATCTTCAATAAGAAACGAATTAGCTAGCAGTAGGCAGTGCCCGAATGAAGTGCGAAAAGTTTGCATAATTGCGGAGAATCGTTTTTAGCCGACAGATCTCACTGCGTCAAAAGGGTCCAGACTGTAATTTTGTTATTGAAGCCACTTATGAATAACTGATTTTGTCATAAATAAATATACTGTATTGGATGTTAAAAATGTGATTTATTATTAGTTAATAATATAATCGATTTTAAAAATCTCAGTTTACAGTTTGTCAATATATGTATATGTGCAATGTGTCCCAAATTCGCTTCTCTATAAAGGGATCTCGGCTCCTGTTATACTTACGCAAAGGTTAAATTGGGAAAGTTTTAGAGAAAGCTTAGAACATTCGATATCCGGTTTCAGATTTACGATCGGTCAATTGGTTTTGAAAATATCGGCGAAAAACCGAAAATGGCGGATTTCGTTTTTCGCCAGTAAATCCGAAATGGTTAATTTGACAGCTGTCACAATGTGAGATTATTCGGACAATTTTTTAAGACGAATAAGATGACGTGTATGACATGTCACAATCGTCTTTTGTTATCCCACAATCTGCCTCAACTTTCATTTTTCTTATAGCCGCCATATTGGATTTTTCGATTTTTGGAAAGAGCGCAACATTTCCAGTTTAGTGATGTCTCACAAGTGCATAAAAGATTAAAGTTTCATCGAAATATCACACTTTCTAAAGTTAGGTTTTATTTATTATTATTAGTAGGGCATGATTTATTTGTCAGTAAAATTGGGTTTCATTTTTTCCAGATAAGGTGGCTCTGACTTTGACGTTAAATAATTCAACGTAGTGTATTCAAAAGTAGTACGCTTTTCTGTTATTAAAATCATAAACGTGACACACAAATTGTAAAAGCCTGTTGAAAATGGCCGGTATTCCCTATTCAAATGAAGAAAAGTTTGGCATGTTAGCGCTATACTTGCAGTCAAACAGAAACGCCGACATTACCTCAGCGAGGTATTTGGAGATGTACCCCGAACGACGGCAGCCTCATAAAACCCACTTCAGAAAAATTGTAATTAATTTAATTAACTATGGGGCCTCTGGATGTCCGGCACACAACACCATTCAAGTAAGGAACTTCTTAAGGGGACAGTTTGATGAAAGAATTATTGCATTAAATAGTCCAATATCTTGGCCTCCTTGATCCCCTGACCTTTCGCCCTTGGATTTCTACCTCTGGGGTCACACAAAGAATGAGGTCGACGAGTTTGATCCTCCTGCGACCATAGAAATCCTGAGACAGAGAGTTTTGGATACATTTAGAAGTAGTGTTAACGGAAATACACTTGCTAGGGTTGTACGAAAAACAGTCACCAATTGTCAAAAATGTCTCGATGTAAATGGACGTGATTTTGCAAATCTGTAAATTAATTGTAATTGTAATTTTATTGTAGGTTGTTCAAAGGTTCAAGTATTAATTAAATTAATGACGATTTTTCTGGCTTTACTTTTAACACACTCATAGCTGGGAATTTGTCCCAAAACATCTGTCTTGTTGAGAGGTCGTTATTTAATTTTATGTTTTATTGAAATTTCAAAGAATTTTATACATTATTTATTAATGTTATTTTGCGACAAATAAATCATGGCCTACTAATAATAAATAAGACCTAACTTTAGAAAGTGTGATATTTCGATGAAACTCTAATCTTTTGTGCAGTTGTCAGACATCACTAAAAGACGATTGTGACATGTCATAAACGCCATCTTATTCGACTTAAAAAAGTGGCCGAATAATCTCACATTGTGATAGCTGTCAAATTAACCATTTCGGATTTACTGGCGAAAAACGAAATCCACCATTTTCGGTTTTTCTCCGATATTTTCAAAATCAATTGACCGATCGTAAATCTGAAACCGGATATCGAATTCTCTAAGTTTCCTCTAAAACTTTCCCTATTTAACCTTTGCCGTAAGTATAACAGAAGACTAGATCCCTTTACAGAGAAGAATTTACACATTGTATATATATATATATATATATATATATATATATATATATATATATATATATATATATATATAATATATATATATATATATATATATTATGTATATATCGAATGTAAACCTAAACATAGCTACAGGTATATGTTAAATATAATAATTCTTTACAATGTTATAAAGTAACTAAGATTCTAATTTTTGCTTTAAATTTAAACATTGGACATCTTATAATTAAAAGTCATCACCTTCACTTTCACTATCATCTTCACTCGACTCTCTGTCATTGATTACTAGAGGTTTTACCATTTCTTCAACTCAACTCTTTTTTGAACGTCCCACCACTGGATCATTTCCTTCTCTGAAGCCCTGTCTTCCAACGTTTTTGTTGTAATACTGTTTACAATTTGCCCATATTAACTCGATAGGGTTGAATTGGCAGTGATACGGAGGTAAACGTAAAATTTGATGTCTCCATTGATGAGCGATTTCATTAATTGCATATATTTTTGGAACTTGCAAATCGTTGGCAATTTGTAATAATTCCACTTTCAGCATATCATATAAATGAGGAATGTATTTTCTTAAAAATTGAAGAAGATCTTTCTTCCAACTACTTGAAGGTAATTTTTCTACTAATGCAGAATGATAACTGGCATTGTCAAGAATTATCAAACTTGGTTTTTCTAAATTTGGTAAAACCTGTTCTTGAAACTATTTTTGAAATAAATTAGCGTTCATGCTATCGTGGTAGTCTGCTGTCTTACTTTTACTGGAAAATACCAATGATGAGTTAGGTATAAAACCATCCTTGTTGCCAGCACTCAGTACGATAAAACTAAAATTTAGTCGGTTAAAAATATTTTTAACAAATCGGACTATTTTAATTACCGTTTCCCTTCACCTAGCGGTTTGTTTTTTGTGCTTTTCAAATCATTATCATGCCATGATTTTCGAACGCTTCCTCGACTAAAAATTCACGTCTCGTCCGAAATGACAATATCGTAACTAAATTCACAACTTTTATCAGCAAAATATTTTCGCAAAAATGTTGTTCGAGCACCAGCAATATGAACCTGCTTCATTAAACGCCTTCTTCCATCGTCAGCGTTGAATTCAAAACTAATGTGATTAACACCATTTCAACAGTAATTTCTAAATTATTTACCAGTTGTTTGCATGGTGTAACTTTTTGATTTCAAAGCGACTTTCACGTATACGTCGACATCCTCTGACTCCAACTTCAAACGCAGCCTACGTTTTTGCGGTGAATCCGGCGCCGATTTCCCAGATTCTAAAGCGAGAGCCATTCTTGCCTTTGTCCGAGTTACGGTTTTCTCGTAAATGCCGCATGCGAGAGCAGTTCGCTGCAACATAATATTACATAAATATAAATTTAAATAGTGAAAATTATTAGCGTATCTGGATAATGGAAGTTAAAGGTAACCTTGGCCCCCCGTTATCGCGTTTCATCTCGAAATAATGCAGTATATTCATTAACATTACTTGAATTTGGCTTTTCAAAGATTTACCTTTTAATAACATCATTATTTGCTACAAAATAAATAAATGCATTTTGCATTATAAACTTACCTCGTAATAGTGAATATTAATAATAATAGTTTTTATTTTATTTTGCCACCATAATGTTCTTTATACGCCTCCAAATGCGGGCGTAATGTGGTCTTTATAGTACGGAAATGTCATTGTTGCTAAGCAGCATGATTGACAGCTGACCCATGGCATGATATTTCACGTAAGTTAAAAGAATTATTGAAACAACAACGTTACTATATAACCATTATTAATTTAACAATAATAATATTAATAGCAATATCACAGTATCTTAGTAACAACAAATTAGTCTTTGCGTTTTCACCTTCCATTTTAGAATACAAATTATTTACAAACAAACAGTACCTTAGCAACAATTTAGCAATATTACAGTATCTTAGTAACAACAAATGAGCCTACTGTCGAATTTATTTCACTGCATTTGCATTTAGAAACTTGCCGAAAATACTGAATCTTTTTAAAATTTTGTTCCAATTTTATGGTGCAAAATAAAATAAAACATTGTATAAATCACGGCATAATTAGATTATGGCTCAGAATATAAAGCCCTCCGCTTCGCGTTGGGCTTTAAATTCCTCGAGCCATAATCTTCTGATTATGCCTTAATACATAAATATCTATTAAAAAACTTTTTCCGACGACCACTATGAAATGTATTGAATTCTGCACCGTTTTTTGTTACTGAAAGTGGGAGATTGCGAATGGAGGGAGTTACTGTGTAAAATATAAAATCAATCAATCTGATTGGCTGTCAGCGATGTTGAAAATTTTAATTAATTATGAATTAAAATGTTCAACATTGGTAGTGCAATCATGATTACCAATGAAATTTGACATTTGTCATTTGTGAATTCTGAAACTGACGAACATATCCAAGTAAAACAGTTCCAACTTTGAATAAAAAATGGAATTTAACAATAATGAAAGCGACAGTTATAATTATGAAAACCTTACCCGTCCGGAAATCGCAGAAAAAGCCGCAAAAGCATGTGAGAATTTGTTACCATCAATGTCGAAAGAGCGTTATGAATATGCTTATAAACAATTCATGGAATGGAGACTTAAAAGTAAAGTAAATTCTTTTTCTGAAAAAGTATTACTGGCATATTTCGGCCACCTCAGTGCAAAATATAACTCCAGTACGTTGTGGTCAATATATTCCATGCTTCGAGGGACCTTAATAACAAAACATGATGTCAACATTGCTCCGTATCCCAAGTTAAAAGCTCTGTTAAAGAAGCAGTCAGTAAATTATGTGCCAAAAAAAGCAAATGTTTTAACTAATAACGACATCAAAACATTTTTGGAAACAGCTCCTGATGAAGTGTTTTTATTAACAAAAGTATGTAAACATGACATTTGAATTTCAATTTCTAATCTCAAATATTTTAGACGGCCCTTATTTTTGAGTTTGTGGATGCATGAGGAAAGGTGAAATTTATAATGTCAAACTGGGTAATGTTAAAGATGTAATTCAGCATTAATTGTTGATGTGCCTTATACCAAAACTAAGAAACCGAGACAATTTGTTATTTCAGACAATTTTATAGTGTCTGTAAAAATATATGAATCTGCGACCCTCAACAATGACTGACAAGAATCAAAATTCTTTATCAATTATCAAAAGGAAAATGTACTAAACAATATGTGGGCATTAGCAAATTAGGCAAAATAGTTCAAGACATTGCCAAGTTTTGAAGCTAACCAGAAACATATATGACACACATACAGAAGAACATCAGCAACAATTGTTGCTGACAAAATGGTGACCTTCTAGCCCTAAAACGCATGGATGGCAGTCCAGCGACTGCTGAAGGTTATGTAAATGACTCAATCAGTAAAAAGATAGAAATCTCAAAACACATTGTTGAAGCAGTATCATCGACTTCTGGTACCAAACAGCCGCCGTTGCGTGAAAAAGCTGCAGCATCCACTTCTGGTACCAAGTCGCCGCTGCTGTGTGAAACTTCATTAGTGGTTCCTGAGGTGCTTACAGAAGATCGTTGTGCCGCGCAAAAAATTCAAAATTTCTTATCTACAGAAGAAAACCACCGGGTTCTAGCACCAATACATTTCCAAAACTGTCAAAATTTCACAATTAACTTTAATCAATAAAATAATATACCTACTTTTGATTTTTTTATGGTGGTCGTCGGAAAAGTATCGTGTAAAACACGTGTTGAAAAGTCGATTTCTTGGCCTTTCAACACTTGTTGTACAATATACTATTGTTTACAAATGCAATTGTGTAATGCTCACCTACTTTTAGGTGCTATATTTATATTGCGCCCTTCTGGTTTGGTAACCCAATGCGGTTTTATTTTGCCTCGGATTTGCTCGATCGTGTTTATTTTATAAACGGGGTGTGGTTCGTAGTAAGTACTGGATGGGCTTAACACTGTCACCTTAAATAAATACCTTAAAGCGTTTTAAAATGTATATTAAATAAAATAACAATAAATAAAAAAGGTAATTAACAAAAAAACGTATGGGGACTTCTTGTTCCGGGTCCTGGCGGCTCGTTCTCCTGGTTGGCGGCCGATCACTGTGTGCGTAGTCGCTTCTGGGAACAGAGATAGTCTTTTTAATCTATTCCTTACCTAAGAGGTAAAATTTAGGTTACGGTCCTGTATGTACAGTAGCGAGAGCGTTATCCTTGATACCGTTGTTGGTCGGGGCGCCAGCGCAATGAACTCGAGTCGTTGTGGGGATTGAGAAAATCGATATCGTGCTTAGACTTTAGTAACTCTGGAGCGCTGAAGCAAGTATGTCCTACTCGAAATAATACACGCGAAATGCGCGTATGCAAACGCGAGATCTCGGGACGGTCTTTCTTTAATTATAACCGGTTTAATGTAGGCAATTAGATTATTTATCTAACTAAATTAATTACTGATCTCTATACTAAGTTTAATTATTTATAATTAATCAAGGAACAAAATACTTAATATTAAAACTACTCTAATAGGTTTACGTAAAGATAGAATAATCTACGTACTCTCTAATTTATTTACAAACGTTCTCGCACCAGGTGTTTACGATGGTTAGTGGACTACAAATTTATCTACAATTTATATACAGGTTTCGTGTATCTCCTGCGATCAAAGACACCGTGTACGGTTATGGTGTTTGTCTGTAGGTAGTGTATGAGTTTCGAGCGGATTTCAGTAATGCTCAGAAGACGTAGGCGACGGCCTGTCTTTACTGGATATACTAAGAGAAAGGTCGTAGGTCTTTACAGCCCTGTAACAACCCTTCACCCTCAAGTCTTTGTGAGTTACGTCGGGGCTACCCTGCGTGATACTCTAGGTTTAGTGTACTTTGTATGGGCGAGTGACTACGGGATCTACCCTGCGTAGCACTCTAGGTGTCAGTGTACTTTGTATTTGCGAGTTACGTCGGATCTACCCTGCGTGACTCTAGGTACTGGTATAACTCCTGGAGACTCAGCCCGGAGTTATTTACGGTCTGTAGTGTTTGATTGTAAATTGTCAGATTGTATAACTTTACAACTTACGTGTCTATCAATAGCAGTACAGGATTAAACTTTAGGTTGCCCGGTGCGTCGTGGTGCGCGTTATCGCCAGATCGCGAAGGACTCTTCGTCGGTGAATAACAGGTCGGTGCTTAACGAAGCAAACGGTGGCGGCTGGATATCGGCTGGACGAATCTACTTCTCTTGAAGTAATAATACTTTCTTTTTATGCGCGTCGCGAGTTTATAAAGGTGCATCTGTGGGCGGCTTCGCGGCTACCGTGCGGGGGATGTCGTTATGCGATTGGTTAAAATCGTTCTGACGTGCAAAAACTTACGGTTTCTTAGAAATACACGTCAGCGGTGATAAATAAATTATTCGTTGTGCAATATCGCGTAAACTTTTGAAATCTTACATACAGGATGGTCCGCACATAATTTATTCTAAAAAGCATACGTAAAGGACGCTGGTTCTTTACAATTGAAACTAATAAATTACGAAGCGGAACTACAAAACACGATGCGATTATACGAAACGAAATACGAAGAATAATTTGAGGTTAAATAGCCAAGAAGACATCTGACAGCGTCATGCACTTTGACTTTAGAATCGACGTACGTTTTTAAGTCCTGCATTTAAAATATATAGCGACGTATTTATTATAACCCGTCTTTCTTTAAGTGCGAACTTCGCACTAAGATAAAGGGAAACAGATGCATTATATCACCATTCTCGAGTCCGCCATGAGACACCTCTCCCCGGCGCTACTATAACTTATTTTTTTAGACCCAAAGGAATCAAACTTGAAATTGGTCCTACAATAATCTAAGTAAATTGAATTTATGATATTTACGTTCATGTAGTTTCATCAAAGCTCACTCGCAGTTATTGCGTCGCCTTTAAAGTTAAAAAGAAAAAAACAGAGTCAACTGATGTGTAAAATTGAACTTTTGCCGCGAGGTAGCAAACCAAATTTAGTATTAGCGAAATAACAAGTTACATTAGTCATACAAGAAATAAAATAACTTAGATAATTTACTGTTACATTTTTAGTGTGGGTTGGCAGCGAATGACTGCTAAGATAAAAACTGAAGGCTTCACTAGTATTAGAATTAGCCGTTTTCTCTTTGATTCCTTATTTTGGATTCCCTTCCAAAGTTAAACGCAATAATATATTTTTTTTTTAATTTACAAGGGTTAATCAAACATATCAAAGTAAGTTGATCTCTGCCTCAAAATTGCTTTGATGTATTCACTGTACTTTACCATAAACAATAGTTAACTTTTGAGTTATTACGCATTTACAAAATTTATAAAATACACTATTAATAATAATAACAACCAGAACTTTTAGAAAACAAGTATAGGTTTGCTTTTGAACAAAATATTCAGTACAAAAACAACAAAATTCTTTGAATACGTAAGTTATTTCAATCGATATAATAAAATCTGCGCCGTATGGTACTCAAAAATATAAAATATATAAACGTGACTAGACTTTGAGCATATTTAAAGGGTACGGACTTCTCTACAAGTTTTTAAAAGTACATTTTTAAAAGATGAGCGAAACTCACAAAACACATTTAAAATGCATTTCCATTTAATTACAACACAAAAACCACGTACACTTTCATAATTGCTTCGTTTCAATTCAAAAATTCATTAAATTTTGAGTGCACCATTTATAATTAGCAAAAAAATTCATGCCTGCTTCACAATTAGGGTTGATTTGTAATTTTTTGTGTACAAATAAAAGTCAGTTCATTATACTTTAATGATCTGCTATATTCAGTGTGCCACTGTAATAAGGCTTCTTATGAATACTCCAGATAATACCACTTTACATATTTATTCTTCGACTTGGTCTAAAGTCTGTAACATGAAAGAATACGAATTACAGAAAAACTCATGGGAATTTCTTTGCGTCAGATCGTTCATTGTTAGTAGTCAGATCTAATTTAAGCACTATTTAAAGCCAGTAAAGCAGTAAAAAAGAAAATTGTAGGCGATTACATTATATTACATATACAGTGCATTCGTAAAGTAGAGGATAAATTCAGTTAAAATTCGAATGAGAGTTTAGGAAGAAAACGTTCGGACCCAGCGATTTTTATTTTCAATTCAGAATTTTTTTATGAAAAAGTGTGTTATGAAAAGATATGACGTCATCGACATTTTTTTTTATTACTAAATTAGAAAGAGCACATTTTTTTTACGTTCGACAAAGTAAATATGGACGATGGTTACTAAGGAAATATTGAATAAAAATTATCGTAAACTTTAAATATCTGGTATTAGTCCATTTGCTGAGCATGGTTCTGTATGAGTAGAAGACAGACACCTTAACTCATCTGGCAACACTGCATAGATTTTGACGTCACAAGACCGCCCACGTGGGGGGCCGGATTTTCCACCCTTATTTTACACTTACGTGTAGGACGTGTTTTCACCTATTTTGCACATCCACGTGTGAGACCGGTTTCCACTTATTTTACTCGCTTACGTGTACGACGCATTTTCATCCCTATTTTTACACTCGCGTGTGAGACCGTATTTTCATCCGTTTTCATCCCTAATTATTTTATATACCCTCGTGTGAGACCGTATTTTCAACCTGTTTATCCCTAATTATTTTTTACATACACCCACGTGTGGGACCGTATTTTCAACCTTTCTTTTTATCCCTAATTATTTTTACTCGCTTACGTATAGGACGTGTATTTTCATCCCTTATTTTTAATAAACTTATGACGCCGGTTAAAGTTGTCACCTAAACATATGGCAACACTGCTTTGGATTTTGACGTCACAAGACCGCCTGCGAGGACGTACATTTCAACCCTGACAGTATTTTCAACCTTTTGTCTGTATTAAGAGCCTTTTGGTGGGATCCCCTAAAGGATAGGCAAATGCATGCGCACGTAGGATCGTTTTTTTTTACCTATTTTAAGGGTTAATAAACGGTAGGATATTTTTAGTATTAAAAGAAACTAATCAAGGTAAGATAACGTATACATTTGATTTTAAAATACACTATTAAATACTATAATGACAATAAACAGCTTAATGGTATTGCATAATCAGTTAATTATCCTGTTATACAATTAAGTGAATGTACGGTTTAGACTATTTAATACTGTTTATTAATATTTATTAGGATTTTGTCAAAAGCAGATTGCATGATTGTTGGTTATTAAATATGAGGTTCACAATGTAATCGCATATCCTAGATTGTGGTCCTTTGTGAAAATTCATTTGAATCATAATTTTAAATTAAGTTGATCGCTCAAAGGTAATCACGTAATTAATTAATCTGATGTAACTACAAGAAACTTAATTATCGAATAATGTATAGGAATGTCGCTATTTATTTACCTTTTAATGCCATTTTCGCATAGTTTTTTTTTAAAATGAGTCCAATGTCAGGATCCGTATTTTAGCCTTGAGATCGGATTTGGTCATGGGTCAGATCTAGTTGGTCCAGTATCAAGGTAATTATCAAATTTCTCTGTAACAAGAAACTTAATATCAATAATGTATAACAAAGTATTTTTATAATGCCATTTTCATAGTTTAATGTCCATGTAAGGATCGTATTTTCCTAGAGATCGGATTTGGTCTGGTCAGACTAGGTGGTCCAGTATCGGAATTGTATTCTAAATTGTCTCCTGGAAAGTAGCTTAAACACAGAACACAAGACGATGCAAAACACAACAGGAACAATGCAAACAAAGCACAAACACAAGCACAGGAACAACACAAGCCAAGAACAGGTGACATCAACAAACACACAGACACGAACAAACGAAAATCGCACAACGAACAGAACAAACAAACATCAAATACGAAAATCAGCACGAAACAAAACGAAAATTCACAAACACGAAACACGAAAGAATCGCAAACACGAAAAACGAAAACGAAAATTCGCAAACACGAAATTCGCAACCACGAGAAATGAAAAACGAAAATTTCGCAAACACGAAAAATGATAACGAAAAACTCGCACATGTGTTACAATGTGTTAAGTAGACCTCAATCTAAACAATATAGAATAAGTTACTCTAAGCGACGGAGCATTGAAAACTTTGATACTCTTCCATTCGGATATAGGACTAAATAATAAAACAGATAAACAAAGAAAATCATTTATTTAAATCCCTGTCTTAATTCATTCTGCAGCTCTGCGTGTTTTCGTTTTCGTGTTTGTGCGTTTGTATGTTTTGCGGTTTTTCGTGTTTGCGAATTTTCGTTTTCAACTTTCGTATTTCGAGTTTGTGTTTGCGGATTTTCGTGTTTTCATTTGCTTGTTTTCCGTGTTTGCGTACTTGTATGATTTCGCATTAGCGTGTTTGTGTTTTGTATGTACTTGTGCTTGCGCTTGTGCTTGTACTTGTTTGCGCTTGTTGATTCTTGTGTTTACTTGTTCCAGTGTTTGTGCTTGTGCTAGTGCTAATTCTTGTGCTTGTGTTTTTCTAGATTGTGCTTGTGCATTGTGATTGTTCTTGTACTTGTGCTTGTGCTAGTATTTGTGCTTGTGATTGTGCTTGTGTTTATGCTTTGGGAGTTTGTGTGGTTGTTATTTCTCGTATTTGAGAATTTTCGTGTTTGTGAATTTGTATGTTTACGATTTCTCGTGTTTGCGAATTTTCGTTTTCGTTTTTCGTGTTTGCGATTTTCGTTTTCGTGTTTGCGAATTTTTCGTTTTCATTTTTTGTGTTTCCGATTTTTTCGTGTTGGCGAATTTTCGGTTTTCATTTTTTTTTGTGTGCGAATTTTTCGTTTTCGTTTTTCGTGTTTACGATTTTTCGTGTTTGCGAATTTTCGTTTTCGTTTTTCGTGTTTGCGATTTTTTCGTTTTCATTTTTCGTGTTTGCGAAATTTTCGTTTTTCATTTTTCGTGTTTACGATTTTTCGTGTTTGCGAATTTTTCGTTTTCGACTTTCGTGTTTGCGATTTTCGTTTTTCGTGTTTGCAGATTTTCGTTTCATTTTCGTGTTTGCGAAATTTTCGTTTTCATTTTTCGCGTTTGCGAATTTTCGTTTTCGTTTTCGTGTTTGCGAAATTTTCGTTTTCATTTTCGTGTTTACGATTTTCGTGTTTGCGAATTTTCGTTTTCGACTTTCGTGTTTGCGATTTTCGTTTTTCGTGTTTGCAATTTGTATGTACTTGTCTTGCGCTTGTGCTTTACTGTGATTTGTTTGTTGATTCTTGTGTTTGTGCTGGTTCCTGTGTTGTGCTTGTACTCGTGCTGATTCTTGTGCTTGTGTTTGTTCCTGTGCTTGTGTTTGTGCATTGTTGTGATTGCTTTACTGTGGTTGTACTTGTATTTGTGCTTGTGCTTGTGATTGTGCTTGTGTTTATGCTTTGCGAGTTTGTGTGATTGTTATTTCTCGTGTTTGAGAGTTTTCGTGTTTGTGAATTTGTATGTTTACGATTTCTCGTGTTTGCGAATTCTCGTTTTCGTTTTTCGTGTTTGCGATTTTTCGTTTTTCGTGTTTGCGAATTTTTCGTTTTCATTTTTGTGTTTCCGATTTTTTCGTGTTTGCGAATTTTCGGTTTTCATTTTTTTTTGTGTGCGAATTTTTCGTTTTCGTTTTTCGTGTTTACGATTTTTCGTGTTTGCGAATTTTCGTTTTCGTTTTTCGTGTTTGCGATTTTTTCGTTTTCATTTTTCGTGTTTGCGAAATTTTCGTTTTTCATTTTTCGTGTTTACGATTTTTCGTGTTTGCGAATTTTCGGTTTTCATTTTTTTTTTGTGTGCGAATTTTTCGTTTTCGTTTTTCGTGTTTACGATTTTTCGTGTTTGCGAATTTTCGTTTTCGTTTTTCGTGATTGCGAATTTTCGTTTTCGTTTTCGTGTTTGCGATTTTTCGTTTTCATTTTCGTGTTTTGGAAATTTTCGTTTTCATTTTCGTGTTTGCGATTTTCGTTTTCGTGTTTGCGAATTTTTCGTTTTCATTTTCGTGTTTGCGAAATTTTCGTTTCATTTTTCGTGTTTGAATTTTCGTTTCGTTTTCGTGTTTGGAAATTTTCGTTTTCATTTTCGTGTTTACGATTTTTCGTGTTTGCAATTTTCGTTTTCGACTTTCGTGTTTGCGATTTTCGTTTTCGTGTTTGCGAATTTTCGTTTTCATTTTCGTGTTTGCGAAATTTTCGTTTTCATTTTCGTGTTTGGAATTTTCGTTTTCGTTTTCGTGTTTGCGAAATTTTCGTTTTCATTTTCTCGTGTTTACGATTTTTCGTGTTTGCGAATTTTCGTTCTTTTTCGTGTTTGCGATTTTCGTTTTCGTGTTTGAATTTTTGTATTTCTTGGCTTGATGCTTGTACTTGTGATGTTTCGTGTTGATTCTTGTGTGTTGGTTCCTGTGTTTGTGCTTGTACTGTGCTGATTCTTGTGCTTGTGTTTGTTCCTGTGCTTGTGTTTGTGCATGTGTTGTGATTGTTCTTGTACTTGTGGTTGTATTGATTTGTGCTTGTGCTTGTGCTTGTGTGTTTATGCTTTGCAGTTGTGTGATTGTTATTTCGTGTTTGAGAGTTTTCGTGATTTTTGTATGTTTGATTTCTCGTGTTGAATTTCTTCTTTCGTGTTTGCGATTTTCGTTTTTCGTGTTTGAATTTTCGTTTGTCATTTTTTGTGTTTCGATTTTTTCGTGTTTGCGAATTTTCGGTTTTCATTTTTTTTTTGTGTTGCGAATTTTCGTTTTCGTTTTCGTGTTTACGATTTTTCTGTTTGTCGAATTTTCGTTTCGTTTTCGTGTTTGCGATTTTTCGTTTTCATTTTCGTGTTTGCGAAATTTTCGTTTTTCATTTTTCGTGTTTGATTTTCTGTGTTGTGCGAATTTTCGGTTTATTTTTTTTGTGTGCGAATTTTTCGTTTTCGTTTTTCGTGTTTACGATTTTTCGTGTTTGCGAATTTTCGTTTTCGTTTTTCGTGTTTGCGAATTTTCGTTTTCGTTTTTCGTGTTTGCGATTTTTTCTTCATTTTTCGTGTTTGCGAAATTTTCGTTTTTCATTTTTCGTGTTTGCGATTTTTCGTTTTTCGTGTTTGCGAATTTTTCGTTTTCATTTTTCGTGTTTGCGAAATTTTCGTTTTTCATTTTTCGTGTTTGCGAATTTTCGTTTTCGTTTTTCGTGTTTGCGAAATTTTCGTTTCGATTTTCGTGTCGTTTCGATTTTTCGTGTTTGCGAATTTTCGTTTTCATTTCGTGTTTGCGATTTTTCGTTTTCGTGTTTGCGAATTTTTCGTTTTCATTTTCGTGTTTGCGAAATTTTCGTTTTTCATTTTTCGTGTTTGCGAATTTTCGTTTTCGTTTTTCGTGTTTGCGAAATTTTCGTTTTTCATTTTCTCGTGTTTACGATTTTTCGTGTTTGCGAATTTTTCGTTCTCGTTTTTCGTGTTTGCGATTTTTCGTTTTTCGTGTTTGCGAATTTGTATGTACTTGTGCTTGCGCTTGTGCTTGCTGTGATTGTGCTTGTGTTGATTCTTGTGTTTGTGCTGGTTCCTGTGTTTGTGCTTGTACTCGTGCTGATTCTTGTGCTTGTGTTTGTTCCTGTGCTTGTGTTTGTGCATGTGTTTGTGATTGTTCTTGTACTTGTGGTTGTACTTGTATTTGTGCTTGTGCTTGTGCTTGTGCTTGTGTTTATGCTTTGCGAGTTTGTGTGATTGTTATTTCTCGTGTTTGAGAGTTTTCGTGTTTGTGAATTTGTATGTTTACGATTTCTCGTGTTTGCGAATTCTCGTTTTCGTTTTTCGTGTTTGCGATTTTTCGTTTTTCGTGTTTGCGAATTTTTCGTTTTCATTTTTGTGTTTCGATTTTTCGTGTTTGCGAATTTTCGGTTTTCATTTTTTGTGTGCGAATTTTCGTTTTCGTTTTTCGTGTTTACGATTTTTCGTGTTTGCGAATTTTCGTTTTCGTTTTTCGTGTTTGCGATTTTTTCGTTTTCATTTTTCGTGTTTGCGAAATTTTCGTTTTTCATTTTTCGTGTTTGCGAATTTTTCGTTTTCGACTTTCGTGTTTGCGATTTTTCGTTTTTCGTGTTTGCGAATTTTTCGTTTTCATTTTTCGTGTTTGCGAAATTTTCGTTTTTCATTTTTCGTGTTTGCGAATTTTCGTTTTCGTTTTTCGTGTTTGCGAAATTTTCGTTTTTCATTTTTCGTGTTTGCGAAATTTTTGTTTTTCATTTTTCGTGTGCGATTTTCGTGTTTCCGAATTTTTCGTTTTCGTTTTTCGTGTTTGCGATTATACGTTTTTCGTGTTTGCGATTTTCGTGTTTGCGATTTTTTCGTTTTCGTTTTTCGTGTTTGTGATTTTTCGTTTTTCGTGTTTGCGAGTTTTTCGTTATCATTTTTCGTGTTTGCGAAATTTTCGTTTTTCATTTCTCGTGGTTGCGAATTTCGTGTTTGCGAATTTTTCGTTTTCGTTTTTCGTGTTTGCGATTTTTCGTTTTTCGTGTTTGCGAATTTTCGTTTTTGTTTTTCGTATTTGCGAATTTTCGTTTTCGTTTTTCGTGTTTGCGATTTTTCGTTTTTCGTGTTTGTGTGTTTGTGTGTTTGTATGTACCTGTGCTTGCGCTTGTGCTTGTACTTGTGATTGTGCTTGTGTTGATTCTTGTGTTTGTGCTTGTTCCTGTACTTGTGTTTGTGCATGCGCTCGTACTGGTTCTTGTGCTTGTGTTTGTTCCTGTGCTTGTGTTTGTGCATGTCCTGATTCTTGGGCTTGTAATTGTTCCTGTGCTTGTGTTTATGCTTGTGCTCGTGCTCGTGCTTGTGGTTGTGTCTGTGTTTTGTAAAGCTAACTTTCACAGGAGACAATTTAGAATACAATCTCCGATACTGGACCAACCCCTAGTCTGACCCAGACCAAATCCGATCTCTCAAGGCTAAAATACGATCCTTACATGGACATTAAACTATGCGAAAATGGCATTAGAAAAATACTTTGTTATACATTATTGATATTAAGTTTCTTGTTGTACATGAGATTAATTTGGTAGTGATTACCTTGAGCGACAACTAGATTTAATTATGATCCATAATTAAAGCAAAAAGGATTGCGACACATTGTGACTCATATTTAAAACCAAAATATATTGCATGTAAATAATACGTATTAAAAAAGGTAAATAAATAAAAGCGACATTCCTTAATTTTCGATAATTACTATTGCTGTAAGCAGGTTAATCAATTAGTTAATTACACGTTTTATTTTTAAATCAATTTCATTTTAAAATATATTCAAATGAATTTTCACCACAAGAGGACCACAATCTAGATATGGGATTAAAAGGAACCTAATAATTTAATAACAACAATCATGCAATCTCTTTTTTGACAAAAAACGGAATCCTAATAAATATTAATAAACACATTTTAAATAGTCGCTAAACCGTACATTCACATTGTATAACAGGGTAATTAACTGATTATGCAATACCATTAACTGTTTATTGTCATTATAGTATTTAATAGTGTATTTTTAAAATCAAATGTATACGTTATCTTTACCTTGATTAGTTTCTTTTAATACTAAAAAATATCCTACCGTTTATTAACCCTTAAAAATAGGTAAAAAAAACGATCCTACGTGCGCATGCATTTGCCTATCCTTTAGGGATCCCACCAAAGGGCTCTTAATACAGACAAAAGGTTGAAAATACTGTCAGGGTTGAAATGTACGTCCCCTCGCAGGCGGTCTTGTGACGTCAAAATCCAAAGCAGTGTTGCCATATGTTTAGGTGACAACTTTAACCGGCGTCATAAGTTTATTAAAAATAAGGGATGAAAATACACGTCCTATACGTAAGCGAGTAAAAATAATTAGGGATAAAAGAAAGGTTGAAAATACGGTCCCACACGTGGGTGTATGTAAAAAATAATTAGGGATAAACAGGTTGAAAATACGGTCTCACACGAGGGTATATAAAAATAATTAGGGATGAAAAACGGGATGAAAATACGGTCTCACACGCGAGTGTGTAAAAATAGGGATGAAAAATGCGTCGTACACGTAAGCAAGTAAAAATAAGGGTGGAAAACCCGGTCTCACACGTGGATGTGCAAAAATAGGGGTGAAAAAACACGTCCTACACGCAAGTGTGTAAAAATAAGGGTAGAAAATCCGGTCCCCCACGTGGGCGGTCTTGTGACGTCAAAATCTATGCAGTGTTGCCAGATGAGTTAAGGTGTCTGTCTTCTACTTGTATGTCACTCATTTACCAGAGAATCACCCAATTGGGGGTTGTTGGTAATGGTCTAGTAATGGTAAAAAACTTGGGTCTCAGAGAGTGGCCATTTTGGAGAACCGACGCCATCTTTAATTTCAGTATCTCAATATGAAGTGAATTCTGAAAATGCATCAGGTAGGCATGTAAGGTGTTATTTTATATGTTTTTGAGGATGCTGAAGACGTTACGCATAGTATAAACACTGAAAAGTGGTTACCAGTGGCGTAATTAGCACCAGAAATTAGAGGGAACAGCGGATCTATGAAAAATGTGGGTTTATTTGTACTGGGACTTACAAATAGGGTATTCTTGTTGCATATTGACCTGAACTTGGTTTTACACAACTTATACATCTTAGAATGTGTCATATGCGCTGAAAATATAAAAATTGTTTAGCTCATGTCACCCTGGGCTATCAAAATTAATCACTTTCATTGTGGTTTTGGAACACTGTTAGCTAAAAATTATTACTTTTTTTACAATGTTTGTTATGTCATCTTATCTGGAAAAGTCGCGAAAGAGTTTTGAACGAATTCGTCGCGGCACATGTGGATCAATCAACCTTTACTCATAAAAACAACAACACCTTTTCCTGTACAAAAAGACAAATTTTGGTCTTCTAGTTCCAACAAAGTCAAACTTCAAGAATATTTCCAATCGTATGTACTAGAAAAATGGAGCACTATATGGCCAAATATGCAGGTTTTCTGTAGTGCAACATCTTTTTCTAACTCAACCACATGCATGTCCACACAGCAAACCGGTTTAAGACAATCCCACGAAGAACTACAATTTGCCATATTAGAGGAGACATATCTCCATATTATGCCCCATATTAAACATGTAACAAACAGAGGGTATGAGAGAGTGATGGTATTATCGAATGATAAGACGTTCTGGTTCTTCTGTTATATCATTGGACTACCTTCAAGAATCTTGACTTGAAGGAATTGTGGATTCGTCTAGGTGTTGGAGCTACGACGCGCCAGGTTCCCGTTCATTTAATAGCGGAACGAATTGCAATATGTCATGTACTTCCTGCTTTACACTTCCTAACAGGGTCAGACTGCACTAGCAAAGTAGGTACTAAACGTGCCGGAATGGCAAGTACACCCGAAGAAAGTCTCACAAACTTCGGAATTCCTGCAAGTGAAGTTATAATGGAGCAGTCGATAGAATTAGCAGAAGAATATCTCGTACAAGTTCTGAAAAAGGGATCTAATTGTAAAACAATGGACGCATTACGAATGTTTCTTTACACACATGGGAAAAACATTTCCATAGAAGATCTCCCACCGACCAGTGCATTAATTAGATCCCACATTTTAAGGGCCAACTACAACAGACATTTGTATGTAATATGTTTAAATGATGCCATCACGCAACTTGATCCTATACAGTTTGGTTACGAGGATGTAGGTGATTGTCTACAGCCCTCACGTATAACTTCACTGTTTCCTCCCAGCAACGAACTTGTGCCTAGTTGCTCATGTCTAAACTGTGCAAGAGATTCATGTTTCTGTTTTTCAGCTGGAATATCTTGTTGCATTTACTGCCATTGCAGAAGTGTAGCCATTATTGATTGTCGTAATAAATATACTAATATTGCAACGTAAATTTTTACCTCTGCTGTTTAAAATTTTAGGTATAAATAGTCATAATATACTGTTTTTTGTTATAGATTAGTCATATCCTATACTTAAACTACTTAGTGATGTCATTGATTTAGTCATTTTATGTTACTTTGTGTTTTATGAAACAATGTATATCTGAATAGTACAGAAATAAAATATGTTGATTTGTATATGTCTTACTGAATAAACTAGTAACCACTTTTCAGTATTTATTCCATCGGGAACGTGTTCAGCACCCTAAAAAACATATAAAATGACACCTCACATGCCTATGCTGTGAATTTTCAATTCGCATCAAAGATGGCGTCCATTTTGCAAGATGGCCACTCGCACAGACTATCACCCAAGTTTTTTTTTAGTGACTACACTATTACCAACAATATCCAAATGGGTGAATCTCTGGTAAATGAATGACATACAGAAGTATGCTCAGGTAATGGACTGTGTACATATTGCTTATAGCCTGCATTGCTTGTATATATATTGCGTGACATGAGCTAAATAATTTTCATATTTTCAGCGCATATGACACATTCTAAGATGTATAAGTTGTGTAAAATCAAGTTCAGGTCAATGTGCAACAAGAATACCCTATTTGTAAGTCCCAGCACAAATAAACCCACATTTTTCATAGATCCGCCACTCCCCCTAATTTCTGGTGCTGATTACGCCACTGGTAACCACTTTCCAGTGTTTATACTATGCGTAACGTCTTCAGCACCCTCAAAAACATATAAAGTAACACCTTACATGCCTACCTGAAGCATTTTCAAAATTCACTAAATATTGAGATACTGAAATTAAAGATGGCGTCTGTTCTCCAAAATGTCCACTCTCTGAGACTGACACCCAAGTTTTTTACCATCACTAGACCATTACCGGAAACCTCCAATTGGGTGATTCTCTGGAAAATGAGTGACATATAGAAGTATGCTCAGCTGTTGTATTATGTGGAACACCAGACGACCTTCCAAGCTACAAAATGGAAATTAAAAGAAATGAAATAATTTTTTTTATTGTTGCCCCATTTTACCTATTTAAAGCACGCCTTAGCGTGTTTAAATCGAAATTTCAAAAACGCGCATTTTCTAAAGTTACCATGGCAACATCAAAAACTCAAGAAACGTGAAGTCTAAATAACAATTTTTTGATTATTGATCTGACAAGAGTACCTTGTAACGTCAAATAACAAATTACTAACAAATTCAAAACCTTTATTTAAACATTTTTTAAGACTTTTAATTTTATAAATGAAAATAGAAAATACAGTCAGTATTGTTAGATATATTAATTTTTATTTACGTGTTTTACGTTATTAGTTCTTATTTCCATTTTTTTGTAGTAATAATACTAGTATTTATGATTTCAAGGTGCATCAATAAAAAAAAATAGCATAAAGTATTCGTGGATAACTGGTCTTTAAAACACTTACTCCGGCTGCGACGTCGTGCTCGAAAAATCGCGCGTGTTTTAAAGACCTTTTTATCTACTTATACTTTAATATGCTACATTATTAACTATGCAACATCTTTTATAAGAAACTCATTACAAAAATAGGCAACATTGTAAACGCAAAAACAGTAATCTATGCCAAACAGGCATTTGAAACTTCATGACAGACAGAGTTTAATAGACATCTAGATGCTAACTTAAATTAAAAGAAGTGAATTAATTTTAATTTTAATTTTTTAGGATATCTTTTTCATACGTTCATAACGAAAACAGGCAACATTGTAAAAACAACAACTGTAAGTATGTCAGATAGAGATTCATAGTCATACACACACACATACACACACACACACACACACACACACACACACACACACACACACACACACACACACACACACACACACACACACACACACACACACACACACACACGAACACACACACGAACGCACACACACATCCACACCCACACCCACACCCACACCACACTCACCACCCACCCAACCAATCACCACCACCCACATCACACACACACACACACACACACACACACACACACACCCAACACCCACACCCACGACAGCATTGTTATAGTAAATTTATGTTGTAACTACATTACCTTTAGTTTGTAAAATGTGAGGAAATCACGCGAACGTGAAAGAATTAAAATCCTGTGCATGCTTGGTTTTGCAGACAGGTCACTCACTCAATCAGAACCTGATCAACAGTCCATTAGCCAAAGCATGGTAAGCAGAGTTGAGGCGAAATTTCGAGAATTTGAACATGTTCGTGATATGAGAAAGCCGAAAGTCGATAAGTGAAGAAGATCGGTTTAACATTGTGTTAGCAGTGCAAGATAATTCTAATACCACCATTACGGACACGGTTAATAATATTTGTGTGGCGCGATTTTCTGTGCATAAAGTGTTGAAAAGAGAGAAGTTCCATTCTTACAAGATATGCTTACTTCGCGAGCTCTCGGAAGATGATTTTGATCGGCGAAATGAATTTTGTGAACAAATGCAGCAATTATGTTATGGTAATGCCAATTTTGGAAAAAGAATATTTTTTTGACAAAGCAATATTTGCTTTAAACGGCATGTGAACATGCAAACTTGGCGGTATTATGCAACCGAAATCCTTATTGCTTCACGGAATGTCATACCCAAACCCTCAAAAATTGAACTTTTGTTACGCCATCCTCTCACTTGTCCGAGATATTTAGACTTTCTTCAAAATTACCTCATTCCCGCTTTAATAACGTTGTATCCGGATTTGGAAGAGCTTAATATGCATCACCGTGACCTCTTTCTTCAACAAGATGAAGAGCCACTAAGCTACGCTGTACCTGTTACCGCTTATTTGGATAATGTTTTATTAAATCGTTGGATCGGTAGAAAAGGAACAATTGCGTGGACAGCCAAATCGCCAGATTTAAATCCTCTAGATTAGTTCTTGTGGGGATACTTAAACAGTAAAGTATTGGCGAGATGGCCGCCAATTTAGAAGACTTAAAAGCACAAATTCGCCAAGAAACATTAACGTAGATGTCATCGAAAACGTTCAAAAATCATTTGTTAATCGCCTTAGCTATTCCCAGACTGTGAACGCTACTCAATTCGAACATTTAATTTAAGTTAGTGGAATCATTTTACAGCTAAATTAGACCTAACTCCAAAACATTGTCTGTTTCAAAATATATTTTATTAAAAAAAATCATTTGAATATTTCTTATTAAAAATGATACATGATATTCATTTAGGTACGATTTTTGCTACAAAATGATCACATATTCTAAACTACCCTGTATAACATAATCAAACTATATATAGAAAGTGAGATGAATCCAAATTTGATATAACATACAGGGTTTCCAATTTAAAAAATATATGTTCGGTTCACCCTGTATAAATGAAACTCCCTGTATAACCTAAAATAATTTTAAAATGGAGATAGACATTAATAAAAATAGCGATGACGTCATATCTTTTTCTTGACACACAAAATTGTAAATTGAAAATAAAAATCGACGGGTTCAAGCGTTTTCTTCCTAAACTCCCATTCGAATTTTAATTGAAGTTATCCGCTGCTTTACGAACGCACTGTTTTTTATTTGGTATAATGTAACTATTTATTAAGATTTAAATAAAACTGAGGCAAAACTGAATTAAATTTAACTGAACAACCCAAATTATAGCGATAAAAATTTATTTCTTTCTCTACCAAGATAACCGTTATTCCTAATTAATTGATCAGACTTAATAGATTTCTAAATCTGAAAAATGTGTCGTTCATTATCAATTCTCAATAGAATAACTAAGCTCTAGATGAAATCGAGTCAATAAGATTATTGGAAAAAGTAATTTAAAACAATCTTCCGTAGTTCAATAACGGTTACGTATAAAAGTAAGCAAGCAATCCGTGGTTATCCATATTCTATATTGTATGTCAAGTAATTTCAAATGCTCATTGTATTTAAAACAAATCTTTTTTCATTGTTACACAAAAAATTAGGAAAATTACTCCATTAAATCTAAATACAAATTTTAATCATTCATTAATTGAAAAGTTATTTGGCATTAGTAAAAAGATATTTTACTTTATATTATTATACACATTTTGTACGGAATATTTCAAACATGTTTTGTATTAAATTTAATCTATATAAATAGATACGAGCAAATACCCAGCAAACAAAATGAATTTCTGACGGACAATTAAAACTAGTTAGTTATTAAATTAATGTAGGCGTACGGCGCCCGCACAAATTCGTATGTTTAGATTAAAAAGTTTTATATAATGAAGATTTAACCGTAAAAATACGCCTTTGTAAATTGATTATTTCATAGGTCAACTTAAAAGGAGATGATAGTCACATGTTCACAGTCAGGATCCGAATTGTAGATAGTCTTATTCCGATAACCGTGTCTTTCCAAATTGTCATTTAAAACCAAATGAGTTTCACAACAACCGTCATTAAAAATTAATACAATTGAATTTTAAATTAGTTACAAAATATTTTGTAATAGTTTTGATAAAATAGAATACAGCAATTATGGGTACAAATCACTAGCTACTGTTGCAAGCCAAAAGAGCTTCAAAAATTACATTCATACAACACATGTACCGGTAGTTATTCAAGTTCCGAATTAGTAATATCCAATATTGATAGAATTATCAGGAATTGTTGATTGAACTGTTATTTAAGTAGTTCTTTTGTTTTGTGCACAAAACAGGAAATTTTTTGTGTCTACCAATACTCATTTTATCAAAGTATCAATATTTTTTCTTACAATTAAAACTAGAATTCCGTGCCCGCTTACAAGTGGGTTACCGGAGTTTCCAACACCCGAATACATCTTACGTTTTGCACGTATTTACTAAGATATAGTACTAGAATGTAGAGAATTTGGCATGTCGGCGGCGAGTGCCAATTTCAGTCAAGTACCTTTTTGCTTACAGAAGTGCGCAATAAGAATGAACCGACACCAGTGCACAATATATTACTGATGATAAATGAAGTTTAATGTGCAAAACTTATCATGTGATAATATAGTAGCAGATCATTATTACGTTATGGAGAATATATTCAGTGTATGGATGTTAATTCCCTTACCTGTAAGGTAGATCTATATAAAATGTTTGGATTGAAGTAAATAGATGCAACCGCATCTTAGATATTGTTTATTTACTTAAATGAAGTGCTATATTAGAATAAGCAGAAGTATAAGTATGCGCGTTCCTAAAAGTACTCAACTATTTGGTAGAATCTATATAACACCACCAGCTATAGGATTTCTTTACTTAATATTGGTTTGTTTATGTTTGATTATCCCGTATTGCGAAAATAAGAATATCCAGTTTAAGCGTTAATTTTATTCATTGTTTCAGATAAACCTTTCATGATAGTAACAATATCTTGATTATTTAACCTTCTGTTTTGTTCTTGCATTTTTAATAAATTTTGATCAATCCGAATTCCATATCACCAGTATTGTTTTTATTTGTACATTTATGCTCACGTAGAAGACGTAATAGTCTATCTCTATTTACGCTAAGTATCTATTTACATAATACGTAAGTTAGGTATTAGTTTTTTGTTTGTAGCAGAATTGTTTTACATGGAGCCCAGATACCTGAAGTTTTTACTATTTTTTTCTTTGTTTAATATAAGGAGCCTTTTTAATGTATTTTTGGCATTTTTTTATGAGAATGTAAATTTAAACCCTTTTAAAATATTGAATCATTTATTTGACCAGCTGAAGTCGTGCGATAATTTGGCAAATATTTTGAACTAAATTCATTAGTACACTCAATTTTATAATGAGGAATAACTAGAAATAATATTTTACAAAGAGCAAAGTTAATTATTTTTCTTTGTTTTGTTCCGAATTTTAAAGTTTGCTAAACCACGAGTGTGTAAGTTCATGTTTCTGGTAAAACCACACCTATCCCTCACGCAAGTCCGGAGCAACGCCGTTTATCTGTGCATGCCAATGTACTATGCTTGTGTACGTGCGGCCCGTCTGTAACACATAGATACATACCCAAATATTAATTGTAAGTAGTAAGTTAGTTGAGTGAACTGGGTGGCGCTTGAGGAATGCCGTTTCAAAAAAAAACCACACCCGCTCTAATCTCCAACAGCTGGACCTACTATTTTTAATCAATTACACTCAAATACATTTTTTAGTACGAACAAATGAATAAAATGTAAAACAGTAATGAAGAAGCATCATTTGAAGCAAAACTAAATTATTAACTTTTACGCCTGAATGAACCAATTATATATACCAACAGTTAATAATGATGACGACGTTATGTCAAAAAGGTAAGTAAGTCTGCATTAAAATAATATTGGAATTGTTATAAACAATGTATGTGGTGTACCGTGGTACTATATTCTGAAAAGTGCAATTTAAACTTACTCTCAATTATTTAAAGATTATAAAATCATTGAGTTTATTTTCAATGATCCGAATTCCTACGAAAATTATCAAATAACCTTATCCAGGCTTTACTGGCGTTAATGTAAATTTCACCAAATTCAATTGATTGCATAACATTGACTTCACTCGCAATAATTCAAAGCATAGAATTAATTTGATAAAAAAATTGACCTGGCATGGTGTTGTAAAGAACCAGCGTCCTGTACGTATGTGTTTTAGAATAAATTAGGTGCGGACCATCCTGTATGTAAGATTTCATAAGTTTACGCGATATTGCACAACAAATAATTTATTCATCACCGCTGACGTGTATTTCTAAGAAACCGTAAGTTTCTGCACGTCAGAACGATTTTAACCAATCGCATAACGGCATCCCCCGCACGGTAGCCGCGAAACCGCCCACAGATGCACCTTTATAACCTCGCGACGCGCATAATAAAGGAGATGAAGAGATGAATCTCAGTAGATTCAAGTCAAGCCGTTCCAGAAACCAGTAGCCGCAGCCGCACCGTTTGCTTAGTGTAAGCACCGACCTGTTGTTCACCGACGAAGAGTCCTTCGCGATCTGGCGATAACGCGCACCACGACGCACCGTGCAACCTAAAGTTCAATTCTGTACTGCTATTGATAGACACGTAAGTTGTAAAGTTATACAATCTAACAATTTACACTCAAACACTACAGACCGTAAATAATTCCGGGCTGAGCCTCCAGGAGTTATACCACATACACCTAGAGTAACGCAAGGGTAGCCCCCGACGGAACTCGCCAATACAAAGCACACTAACACCTAGAGTAGCACGAAGGGTAGATCCCATCGTCACTCGCCACCACAAAGTACACCTAGAGGAACGCAGGTGTAGCCCCCGACGTATCTTACAAAGTACTTGAGGGTGAAGGGTTGTTACAGGGCTGTAAAGACCTACGACCTTTCTCTTAGTATATCCAGTAAAGACAGGCCATCGCCTACGTCTTCTGCGCATTACTGAAATCCCGCTCGAAACTCATACACTACCTACAAACAAAACACAATAACCGTACACGGTGTCTTGAATCGCAGAAGAGTACCTCCATAACCTGTTGTATAAATTTGTAGATAAATTTGTAGTCCACCTAACCATCGTAAATACCTGGTGCACGAACGTTTGTAAATAAATTAAAGAGTACGTAGATTGTTTCTATCTTTACGTAAACCGATTAGAGTAGTTTTAATATTAAGTATTTTGTTTGATTAATTATAAATAATTAAACTTAGTATAGAGATCGGTAATTAATTTAGTTAGATAAATAATCTAATTGCCTACATTAAACCGGTCATAAGTCGAGAAAGACCGTCCCGAGATCTCGCGTTTGCAGACGCGCATTCGCGTGTATTATTTCCCGAGGAGTAGGACATCCTTGCTTCAGCGCTCCAGAGTTACTGACATATAAGCACGATATCGATTTTCTCAACGATTCGAGTTCATTGCGCTGGCGCTCCGATCAACCCCTGTATCAAGGATAACGCTCGCGCTACTGTACATGCAGGACCGTAACCTAAACTTTGCCTCTTAGGTAAGGAATAGATTAAAAAGACTATCTTTTGTTCACAGAAGCGACTTCGCACCGAGTGACGCCAGGACCCGGACCAGGGAGTTCTCACATACATATTTTGTTAGTTACCCTTTATTTTATTTATTGTAAATATTTGTTTAATATACGTGTTAAAAATGCTTTACGGATTTTATTTAAGGTTACAGTGTTAAGCCCATCCAGTACTTACTACGAACCACACCCCGTTTATAAAATAAACCCGATTGAGCAAAGCCGAGGCAAAATAAAACCGCGTTGGGTTACCAAACCAGAAGGGCGCAATATAAATATAAATATAGCACCACAAACCAGAGGGGCGCATTATAGTGTTACTTTAATCGTGTGAAATAGGAGGGGTGAGATTAGTGTTGGATCATAGCGTGACAAATAAGCAATACAACTGGTCAAATTATAATTAACAAGTTTTATGCAATGATGATTAAGCTTTTTTATTACGCCTTACGCAATAAATAAAAAAATTAAAAAATCAAAGTCAAACAAGGAAAAACTGTCAGTTTGGAAATAAATTAAGGTGCTATTAGATGAGCATATTAAATGCGTGAAAATTATGGAATCAACCACCGAAAAACCATAGAGCACTAATGTGTTGACGAAGATAGAGTCTTGAACTTGACCTTGTTTGAATATTTTATGTCCATTATTTCGAAAACGACTGAAAGTAGGTATAAAGTGTTCCACAAGTTCACGTTAAAATTAAGGAACGCCTATAATAACTTTGTATTCTACGTGCTAAACTATTTTTAGATGCGGAGTGTTGTTGAAGGAAACAAGGCAATCATCTCAAGTAACATACATTTTGCTGGTGATGTAAATGTGTGTAACTTTGAGTAGAAGTAACAACTAGCGTAGTGCTAACTAGTCCGGCGCACCCACCACGCGAACCTCACTTACACTTCACTGTGACTTTCGTCACACACTCCACGTATCACTTTTTCAATCGTGTCATCAATTGTCGAATTTGATGTGCCAGGAGTTGCACCGTCAACCTGCATGCTCTTTACCTCCTTAGCTTCTGTAGCTCTTATAGCATTCAAACTATATTCAGACTGACGATATCCCATATTTCTGTCGTATCGTTAGTCCATAATCTCTGGCAAAATATTTCCGTACACAAATCGAAGTAACTTGGTCTTCGTCACCTTCCATTTGTCTTCGGTGTCCTTTTTGAAGACCCTTTCTCGGCAGAACCTTCCACTTGAATTTATTGGCATTTGGCGTTGATTTAATGGTGTTTGTGTCCAAACCACGAAATCACACCAGTCACGTTCATTCACATGAAGTTGCATCACTACTTGAGTGTAATATTTGCGGCTTCTTGTCAGACGAATACACTTTCCGCCGTCGACGGTAACTTCTTCCAAGAATTTATCTTACTTTCTATGAACTATAATTACAGGATCTCCGTGTCTTTTTATACATGAACATTTCACTTCAACTATTCCATCGTCACCAACCAAAGCATCTGGACTAGCACCCAATAATCTACATTCCAAACTTACAAAATATCCAGACTTTCCACTTTGACGCCGTTTAATGTCTCGTACAGACGGATAGCCCTTGGTTCACTTGATTTGCCCAAGCCGTCCCAAGATTTGAAAAGTTATTTGGCATTATAATGTTGTCTATCTGTCTCACATTGGACGTTGAATCTCTCATTGCGGCAATCTCGTGAACCATACTTGCAGTAATCATCATGCTTTTGCGCTCCATATACACCAAATTAAGTGCACATTCCATTGTTCTTCTTCGTCAGCTACTGACTTCACTAACAACTCGATTTGCATTGTCACCGTCATTTTCATCACTTAGTGGTCTCCTTCGGCTAAAAAACTCAGGATTCGTCAAAGCAATTTCAATTTTTCACTTTCTTCTTCAGATTCGATGGTTTTACCATCTTTTTGGCCCCAGATTGGTGAGGTTTCTTCCACACTTTTGTTCGACATTTTTTGAATGCCAGTTTGAAGGTTGGAACGTACCAATGGTCGCCAAGCTCGTGGTTTGGAAGGGCCTCTCTAGATTTTCGAACCATGGCTCCTCTTGTGTTCAATATTTCGTCTCTTTCCTTGAAGATACTCGTTCATAAGAGAGTTGAAAGATTCACTTACATTTGTCGCCTTGTTGAACACCAATGACGTTGAATGTTTTGATGCACCATCTAAAATTACTTGCACTCGCTTGAACAAAGTACAGTTTTATGACAATCTCATTGGTTTAGTTGGTAAAAGAACAGTGCCATTATCCCACAAACTACACGTCTGGCCAAAGGATGGTCTCACTAGAACTCCATCCTTACAAAAGTGCCTAGAGTTGGTGTGATTTCCAGTGACGTGATTCAGAACGTTGTCCAGGTCTTATTTCAAGGAGATCGACTTGTCTTTCTCGTCGCACTGGAGTTCAAAGTTGCTATGGATCGTATAGGCGCACGATTTTCTAATCAGATTCAAGTATTGGGCGAGAACTTTTCGATCACTAACTAGAAACCCGGTTTGAGTGCGAGTATTACGTAAGTTGGTGTTTATTCTTCCTAGCGCACGATTCTTGGACTCCACTTTCTGAACAATATTGTAATTTTGGCCATCGTTGTTGTACAAATTACAAATATTGAAGTACACACTAGAATCACCGTCACCAACGAACCGCTTGTATCGTCGTTGGTGAATTTCCATACTTTTGGAGAATCCTTCCTTCAGAATGTCTGGCTCTATTGCACTAGCAGATCCTTTGAAGTTTTTGGAACAATGGTGATCATCTTTCGGAACCACATCTCCACGACTGGCACAAATTACACAAAACGTATTTCTAACTCCTACAAAAAGCACTTTTTTGGAGAGGCAGCCAATTATCACCCCAGATCCAGACAGAGAAGTCCCTTGGTTTCGATAAGAACGTTTGACCCATTGTCCATCACCCTCAACGTCCGTCCACACTACACCATCTGGATCGATTTGACCAAGTTCAATGGCCAATCCTCGTCCTTCTCCGTTTTTCTGCAGTATTTGCGACTCTACATCTGCCAAAGAGTACTCAAACTTTTCTTCTTTGCTTAGGAAGGTAGACATGGTATGAACGGGATATCGAGAATGGCCATAGCATAATGCATTGCAGTATACCCCATTCCGGTGGCATTTGCAGCCCAGACTCTGGCTTCCTTCATTGGTAAACTGCACTTTTCATCATCCGTTGGAACACTCAGTACTCTATCACACACTTAGCACTTGAAACTTAGACTGGGATTTCGTCTTGACTCGTGGATAATCTCGAAGGTGACCCCTTGATATTTCTTGGCACCTTTGGCTCCTAGATCTATCATTTTCTCAAGCGAGCCAATTGCCACAAGTCTACGACCAACAGGAGTTTCGTCACCGAGGGTTTCAACTTGAGGAACTTTCGCACTATCCAAATTTACATTGACACTCTCCAAATTTACATTCACGGTATCCAGATTCACATTCACACTATCCAAATTCACACTTTCAACTAAATTGAGATTTTCATTCGTGTCGTTAAGTAGATTCATGCCAACAGATTCTCGTTTGAGTCTTTTGGCCTGGTTCAGAGCCTCTGAACGCTGCTTCCTCACGAAAGAATTTTTTAGTGGCATGATTTTAGCCTACAACTGCAAAAAAATGAGACGAATTAATGGCTTACAACTAAATATCAATAATGACAACCAAAATGTCACCAAATACCGAATTCGAAATTATGAAAAAGAATAAAAAATAATAATTTTCATCAGAGACTCTCAAGTACTTGAAGATTACTCTGGAACCACTGGATGTAAAATTATGAGTGAAGTGTGAAAATGACCCCAAACGGTCAGAATTTAATCTCGCGGTGAGTTTGTTTGAGGTTTATCTTTCATTCTCTCAGAATCTATAAAACATTAGGGATGTGATATTCAAAAATATAATCATTTTCGTCAGAAACTCTCAAAGACTGGAAGATTACTCTGGAACCACTGGATGGGAAATTATGAGTGAAGTGTGAAAATGACCCCAAACGGTCAGACTTCAATCTCTCTGTGAGTTTGTTTGAGATTTGTCTTTTGTTTTCTCAGAATCTATAAAACATTCTTATGGAAAATAATATGGGAAGAGTTATTGAAGGTTAGACCTAATCCAAAAGTGTGAAAGTATAGAGAGTATGTCATTTAAAAAGTGTAAGATTGCGTTGACACTCTTTTGTCAGCCACCTTGTATAAGTAAAAATAATTTTTAAATGTGCATCTGAACTGAACACAACTTTTGTATTTAATTTTTTGTGTTTATGTTCACTAACACTGCGCTGCTGTATATTTTCCAAGAAAATACCCCGAGGAAACCTTATGGAAAATAACTTTCAGTTAATTTCTTTAAAAATTTAATATGTTATGGCTCCCAACACGTAGAACAAAAGTATACCCTACCTCAAAGCTCGATTGAGGGTAGTTTTGGGATGCAGCAATCCCAAAGTTGAACTTTTCGTATATTATTACGATGGCGATGTACGATAATGCTTACGATTAAGGTAGATATGCTTGAACTTGCTCTTGTATACATGTGTGTGTGTGTGTGTGTGTGTGTGTGTGTGTGTGTGTGTGTGTGTGTGTGTGTGTGTCGCGCGCGCGTGTGTGTGTGTGTCTGTCTGTCTATGAGTATGTAGGTTCATGCGTACGTACGTGCTTACGTGTACGTGTTGTTATTTTCAGGCTCTAAACGTTACATTGGGCATGCGACGATAAAAATATTTAACACTCAAGCTATAAACGTTACATAAAATGCTTAAGTGGCGCGAACGTTTGAACAACAAGATTTTTTTCAGTATAATGTTAGTTTGGTATAAATGTTGCGCCACTGGAAGTTATTATATTTTTTGAAGCAATTTAAATATGGCGGTGAAAAGTATTTTTTCGTTTGCATTGGTTTCCTGTCCTAATTTTGTTACGAGCAATGATACGTGACGTTTGAACTCTTTAAGAGCGGTTGGTTTTGTTTAGAAGCGCGCGTGTTTTCATTTCCTAAATAGAAGATAACAATATCTTTTAATTTATGTTGTAAAACTCAATGGTGTAATAACAACCTTGTTTAGTTACTGCCAGAATCCATTTCAGGGAACTAAGTATTATAAACGTTTACAAGTAAGTGGTTTTATTGGAAATTGAAACATGCGAAACTTTTGCAAAAATGTAATCATAGTGTTTGTGCAGATTAGAAATAATAATCGTAATGTTAAGAGCAAGTGTTGTCTATAAAATCCAC
>JARFJB010001339.1:1680000-1767500 GCA_036346205.1 Vesta saturnalis
CACGCACGCACGCACGCACACACACACACAAAATTCAGATTGCAAGTCACTGTGCTATTCCCACTCTCTAAATGGTCGGAGTTTTGCCCTACCACCAAAATCTGTGAATTGCCAAACATAGATAAGCGGTATCCGGAATAGCATGAAATGCATTTAAAATCATATGGAAGTCTGGTACACCGTATAAACGTACAATAGTACCAGTGTCGTCCATATGCATCACCCGGTTGTAGCACACAGTCGCGCATGATGCATGTGTGTGCATCACCGACGCGATTAAGATGTTTGTTCTTAATACGGTAAAGTTCAATTCATTGCTTGATTTATTTTTTTGCATTTTAGGGATAGTACTATCAATAAAGGTAAGTGTGTTGCTATTAAACCGTTTGGGCAAATCAGTGGTTACGAAAAAAAATTTCTCGGTTTCTTCACTAATAGTACAGCTATCCAAACTTACGATGTCGATTGTTCTAACAATTGTTAGCCCTTATAATAGACGCAATTATCTCTCTACGTTAGTGGGCCTGTATAAAGATCGAGTTATTTATATTATGTATGGCTTTAAAAAAAGGGATGGGGGTGTTAGTGTATTGCAAAAAATAAAACCGATTTGTGTTAAACTACCAGTACTTGTTTCTTTATTACTGCGGTTTAGGATTTAATTCCTAACCGGGCCTACTCTTTTCCTGGACTATGTCCACCATTTATTTTTTCTACTGTACCGGCCCTCTTACTGTGTCGTAGCCATTTTATTGGTATAGAGCGATATAAATTTAGATTAAGTGGTGCCCTCTTATTACTCTATGTGTTCCTGCACCAGCATGGATGCATGGGCGTGTGCCCATGCATCCAAATGCCTAACCGACCGACCACCTTTTACATTTGACACAGCGATAACTTTGTGTACGTAACAATATGCATTTTCTTTTAACGAAACCACAATAACAAAATAAAACGTTATTCACGGAAAGCTAGCATATTTTGTAAAACCTCATTGCGATATTTGATATATTAATGTCTTAATTCTAAGCTAAATTCAACCACACGTAACAACTCTACACGCTCACCTGCACGCACACACACGCACAATCGTAAATATCGTCAAATATTGAGATCGACCACGTTCTGAGAACTACAACTTGTCAAATTTTTTAAAAGTTAACCAAAAGTCATTTCATATAAGGTCCATTTAAAAGTGATTAATTCTTACGACAATTGTCTTTACTTAGCTTCATATATATATATATATATATATATATATATATATATATATATATATATATATATATATATATAATGTTAGTGATTGTCGTTTGATTATACTAATGAGCAACCGTGCAACAATATGTACCAGTTGAAAATGTAATGGAAACAAAAGCAATATGACTCTTTGCGATGACTTCCATTAGATATCGAAATGTTTGTATGAAATGCGCGCATAAGAAAAAAAATTTAAAACTGTACCAGAATCTCGGGCACAATGATAGCGTATTGTGCTCCTATTTGCTATGCGTCAAATGCACAAAAACACACCACGCCGTGAATTACAGGTAAAGTGAGAATAATGAGAAGATGCGTGCACGTCATAACTTTTTCATGGCGTAATTTTGTAGTATGTTTGTATGTAGTGGAAAATAACCCGCCTTTATTAGGTTAGGTGAATCAAACGATTGCACTAACAAATTGATATCTCTTGAAATAATCACGAAATGATACACACGCTTGTTCTTAAAAGAACAGTTTTTATATAAATGCAAATATAAAACTAAACGAGAATTAAAAATTTAAACAAAAAATTAAGTGGATTAAAGTGCAATACAATGAATCGTAAGACACTGGGCAAACTAAAAAAATAAACCCCAAATTACAAATGTTTTTGTCGTTTTCATTCAAAATAGAACGTGATAAATAATTAAAGTCAAAAATTTAACTTTATTAGTAAATTTTATTACATTTTTTCTTAACATATTTACTATTAACCAACAAAAAAAAAGATTTTAAGCAGTTGGTACAATCACCTAGTTACAAAACGCCATTGATTACGTGCACGCATCTTCTCATTATTCTCACTTCAATCTAAACATATAATAAACATATAATACGAACACGATCCTTCACAAAAGAAAGCTAGAAAGCTTTACGAACTGGTTCAATCCGAACATGGTTTTGTAGCGGAACCTCATTCCCATAGGGCGATTATACCGAAATGGAAGACTTTAATGCAAAGACGGACCGAAAGAGATCAGAGAAGTGGTTCTCTGATCTCTTTCGGTCAACCCCATTGTTGCATAGCACCAACTTCGCTGCAGTAGCGGTCAACACAAATACCACGAAAACGACCAGTATCACAGCACTCTACAGTTGTTAAATATTAGCGACAAGTAATAGTACGTTTTTTTTACAAGCCGAGAAGGAGTAATTACTAAACATTATAGCGCTTCAAAGAACATGACTTCCGTAACTCAACCTTCTTCCCAAATATGACCATGTTCGCTTTATGCTACACTTATAGCTCACAAACTAACGGCCAAAGGCCCAAAGAACCGTGAAAAAACAGAATCAACGGACCATTGGTCGCTGACTTCCTCTTAATATTAAACGACCCATTTGCTAAATACAGAAATCTACAAATACGATAACACTAGAGTGGATTCGAGTTTGGAAATGATAACGGTATGAAAATAAACTTATCCCGCCGCAGTACCGAACTCATTACAACGACACATTTACCAAGTACCACAGAAGGTTGTTATACTAGCTCACTAAGGTGTATTGTTCCGACGTACTTAGTGCAATGTGACGTGGTTTCCATTTAACCTAATGCTAAGTGCAGGTAGTCTTTACCTAATTTCTCTTCGTCGGTAAATTTTCAAATTGCCACAGCTAGTGCATGTAACGTTATTTCTTCACACAATAGCTTGCTGTTTAAAGGCACACACATATAATTTTGAATTCCCATTAGTCACCAATTAAAAAAATCAGTTTTTCACCTTTTCTTAAATAATAGCACGGACAATAACGCATTTTTATTAAAGGTTTAGAAATTTTACGTTAATAACCAATTTGGTCGTTAAACGTTATTCTCAATCCAGCGAAATATTGCTTTGATGGCATTTCAATACACGGGATTACAAAAACAATTCAATCGGAAAATAATTTCACTGGTGGGCCACAACGCGATTTTTTGGCACAGGCCTAACCCTAATTGATTCTGCAAAAAAACTAATAAATCAGGTTACCTAAAGCTTTGCTTTTTTAGCCATTACTATTTACTTCCAACGAATCAAATCGATCGCTCTAGTTATGGTAAACTTGTCGATAACAAATTTAGCAGCGAAAGACGCCGTTAAGGCAAAGGTAAAGATTCCACGATAATTAATCTAAATTTATTCTAACACACACGCGCGCGCACTCACACGCACACGCACACGCAGACGCACACGCACCCGCACGCGCACACGCAGACGCAGACGCAGACGCAGACGCAGACGCAGACGCAGACGCAGACGCAGACGCAGACGCAGACGCAGACGCAGACGCAGACGCAGACGCAGACGCAGACGCAGACGCAGACGCAGACGCAGACGCAGACGCGAGAGCAACGCATACGCAGACGCAGACGCAGACGCAGACGCAGACGCAGACGCAGACGCAGACGCAGACGCAGACGCAGACGCAGACGCAGACGCAGACGCAGACGCAGACGCAGACGCAGACAGCAGAACAGAACAGACACAGACACAGACACAGACACAGACACAGACACAGACACAGACACAGACACAGACACAGACACCGACACAGACAAAGACACAGACAAAGACAAAGACACAGACACAGACACACACACACACACACACACACACACCCACACACACATACACACACACAGATATATTGAAGGGCGCCAAGGCTTTAGCAAGATGTAATGGGTGTATGTTGTAATTAGCCTTATCCGTGACAATAATAATATGAACCACTAATAAATGAAAACTATGAAGGTGGCTTAGTGATTTAATGGTTAAATGAAACTATTTCAAACTACATATCAACATTAAGTACAAATGTTATTAATTTAATTGTAGGTAAAAAAATGCATGAGTGAGGTATGACGAAATGGTTATGTGAGTGTAACCGGAGATCTCTCACAGTGGTCGGTATTGATAATTTTATAATATGTTAATCGTGTATGTATGATGGTGATGAAATGAAATATCTGACCTTACATAGGCAGCTCCTTGTTTTTATCCTTTCTTTTTTTATTTTTTGGGACTCTTAAGATGATAAACAACCCCTGTTTTTTTTTAATATGTGGCCAAGTTGGACCGTTAATGGAACTTATTGCAGTACTATTGCCAGTTCGTTCTGAAGACAAGTTCATTTATTTCATGAATGTTCCTTCATATAATAAAAAACCCTAAAAAATGTTAAAATTTACCAATTAAACGCTTGGCTTACTTTTCAGTCTTACTTACCAATTGTTGATTGGGTTTTTTAAAGATTGAACTTATGAATACAATAAATTTTAATTAAATTTGCGTTCGCATGGCATAATAATCTGAAATATCAAGAATTCGCATAGTCTTACATATTTTCAAAAAATATTTACTTACTTGACATTATTGCTTTGTTCTTAAATAAAATCGTACCTATTAATTATATATTAATGCTTGATTAATTAAAAATTTTTAGAAATCCAAAATTATGAGTGTATTATTGGCAATGTCAAGGCTGACATCACTTGTTCTTATCAGAACTGCTTTAGTTCTATTTCACCTTACCTTGAATTTATTAAAATTTAAACACTGTTTAGCGGCATTTTTGAATTTTATATTATTATGCAAAAGTACCGTTACAATATATATATATATATATATATATATATATATATATATATATATATATATATATATATATTATATATTTTTGCAATTGTTTGTTTACCCAACTGACTAGTTTATAAAGTTATTTGTAGCTGTACGGGTTCTAACGATTGTTTAACACCTTAAAATATTTCCTCTTTCTTCGGCGTTTTCAGTTGTGGTAATTACAATTAGAAGTATTGTCCATGTTGCTTCTTGTTTGGTGTAACATAAGCTTCCTATTCTTCCATCTATCTATAAAGGTCGTGTATGAAATGCTCAAACACCTCAAAAATGTAAATTAACGCCTCATTGGCAATGTAACATGTAACTGATATAACGTAATTGAAAGTTTGCTCAAAAGTCTAACTTCTTACACACGAATCTGACGGATATAACAAAATTATAATGACATATTAACCCTTGGTAGAAGAAAATCGTCTGAAATTGAAGGATTACCTAAGCTATTTCAAAGGAAAAGCTTAAATCTCAAATTCACAATTTAATCTCTTCATAGACTCATCATAAGCTTAAAATTCAAGCAAGTTTATATTTCAACGTAAGGATTTACAGATAACTTTGTTTACGTAAGTAACGCGACATGAATGTGGTATTTGTCATGTTCAGAATATATCTGTACATTTGGAATACCATGTTTCTCGCACATGTATTTATCTTTTTACATTTAGGTATTGCTTTTATTGTGAAGGTTCGTATCTATACTGCTTAATAACCATGTATGAATAAGTTATGTTAAGAAACATCAACGTGCACGTAAATGTTGTTACACACAGATTGTGTCGTAGCGCATTACTGCAAGTGCACAGTTGATTAAATTGCTATCGCACTTTCCCCAACTTTTTACAATTTATACAATAATATTAGCTAATGTTTCGCTATCGCACAAAAGCTGTCCAATTTAGTCATATTAAGTCTCAAGTATTTCGGCCTATTCTAATTTATTAATTAGCTTTTGCGGTTAAAATACAGGATATCCATTTTTGTCCTAAAGTATGTGTTTTTAACATCAAGAATCGTTTGTTGTTACCTTATTAATTAGGTCAATGTTATAAACTCCCTCCTTCGGCTAGTGAGGGATGTTATAAAAATAATTGATAAAAGTACCAATGTACAAGTATTTTGCTCTCGGCTACACTGAGTCAGAATGGCCGTGGGAACTTGCATACTAAATATGTTTGTTATCCCCTGGTAGGTAGGCCACTCTCCTGACACCGATCTAGCCCCGTGATAGAGGTAGTGTCTACCCTTTGGATTTGGCTCAAGAATCTGTAAATAAATAATTACCACTCCACAAAGCGTTCCTACGAGATGTTGGTAATTGTATCCTTTGATGAAATTGCTCCCTTTAATAATTAATATAAAAGAATTTTGGTTAAAATTGATTGAGTACAAGAGTGTTAACAATATTTAACTAGGTTTGGCATGTGATTTTATTTTTGTTGCGAAGAAAAAAAAAGTTTTTTTGTAATCATTTCTTTTAGTACATAAAAGAAATAGTGGTATATAACTACATATATAAACTTTTTTGTTTATCTATTTAATTTGACGTTTGTCATCAAATATTTCAAAATTTAATTTTTTTCCAATTTTATGTAAACCATTACAAAAAATTTTGTTCACAAGACGTACGCTGTCACAATTTTGGTGCTCTGCCTTATATTTTATCCCTCGGCTACGGCTCGGGTAAAAAAACGGCCTTTCACCAAGAAATGTGTAAACAGGGCACTAGTTAGGAAAATAACTGTTTGCGTAACTCGAAGTGTGTGAGAATCTGGTGATTAACTGTGGTTTTAAAGGATTTTCAAATAATTAATTGTTTAGGGAAAAAACCATCCATTTTATTCAACAGGTAAGTTTTTTTTTCGATTTAATGTTTAAACAGATTTAACCTGGTCTTGATTTATTATGAAAGTAGGAGTTATTAAAAATTGTTTTCTTACTTTTTAAAGAAACAAATTTACAAGAATATGAAACGATTATTATATTTAATAAAAAGGTTGGAGATCGTGAAATATTCGCATTTTCTTAATATAAGCCGATCGTTTAGATAAATATTACAATTTGACGAAACCGAACAGGTTTTGAAGCAAAACATTGACAGGAAAAATAATTTTATTTATTGGTGTAACTGGAAACTAAAATTTTATTTCATAAATAATATAATCGAGAAATAAAATATGTTTTAGGTGTATACAGTATGAGTCTCAAAATGTATGTTTTACGGTGTTCCATGTAAATTTTTAGGCTTTTGGCCTAAGTTGGAAAGTGGTTGGAGCCATTTGGTCTTATACCTACGTTAGTTGACTAACGCTTGAAGGAAAGAAGCAAACACACAGGGATCGAAACCCTCCGAGTTTTTTTCTACGTGAGTTTTTGTTGAATGCGGTGTATAATCTGTATATACGTGTCGTCCCCACGGTTTTAACGAGATGGACACCGGTGAACGTATACTAGTGTTATAATCGAATTGAAAACTCTGGTGTTTTTGATATAGGAGGTTGTAAGGTCCTTTACACAATTTTTATATTTACCGCGGCTAAACTGCAATCGGTCTTTAGATTAGAAACTAAAGAGGGGGTGGGTTCGTCGGAATATTTAATCTTTAGCTCTACACTGTCCACATAAAATAATTATAGTAAAACGGTTCAACAAAAAATATATATTATCCTATTCCATACAGTTCTAATATATTCACACTTAAGCTAAATAACTACCTGGTTAACAACTAACACAAACGGAAAAAAATGAGGAAACAATTTGACTTTAAGATCTAGACGGCGACGTCGGGGGCGTCCCCTCGGTTCGGACGGCGAATTTGGATGTCCTCCTTCCTTCCACTCGCTCGATACGCCGGCTTATTGTTGTCGAAGTCGTTTCTGTAAATAGATATTAATACTCCCTAGTTACACTCAATGAAGAACGTAATATTTAAATGATTAATAACGTTGCGTTTAATTAATTATTTATGCTGGATACGGCCCTGTCTACAAAAGAAAAGAATTTATAAACAAACTACTGCTTATTAAAACGGGGGTTGCGCAGATCTAGGTCACTAGTGAAAATCGATACCCCGAGTTCACGGTTGTACGCAGGACGAGCGTTCACCGGTCTAATGCTTGCTTCCCTTTACCTTCAGTACTTTCTGGAAGACGGACAGGCGCGTATGCTTCGTGAAGCAATTCCCCTTCACGATCTATTACGTTTGAGAATATGAATTATCTTCAGAGGTTTACTCTCGAATTAAATTTAGACTGGGCGGATTATACAAGTCTGGTTGTATAATTAATATATTTGCACGTTATCTACTGGGATGCAGTTTTATGGCGATGATTTCTTTTATGCAAAGAAACGAAAACTCACGTAGATACAAATAAACGTTACTTAATGGTATACGCACCAAAACGCGTATTTATTAAAGGCGGTTTATACTTGCGGAATAAGCTGGTGGAAAACAATTAATTGATTGTTTTCTTGAAATTCGTTTACTACGTGCGTGATTATCGGTGTACGGGTTTCTCCTACGACAGGTCTTTGACGGATACTCTACGTTTAATTCGTTTGTGATTACAGGCACTTCGGTCTTCGCCAACGAGCTGATGAATTCAGGTGTTTAGAATGTAAGTGAGAGTAAATGATAAAAGCTGCATGTCTATACAGTCCTACTTAGCCCTCGTCGTCAGGTATATGGTATAGTGGTGAGTGTTTGTACTCCCGACTGCTTCGTGGCTTTGCCCGTGGCGGTCTGGGGGTCTGTGTGTGTTTGTATTCGGTACTCCCGACTGCTTCGTGGCTTTGCCCGTAGCGGTCTGGGGGTTTGCGGATGTATGTGTTTGGTACTCCCGACTGCTTCGTGGCTTTGCCCGTAGCGGTCTGGGGATTTGCGTGTGTATGTGTGTTCTGCGTTACTCTACAGACTTACGTGTCGTTAATCACAAAGATCGAGGATAGCTATTGATTTACAAAAGGTTCGCGGTGGGCGTTTCCAAATAAAGGGAGCTAAACTCGCGGTGGCTATCACTAGGTCTCCGGCGATTTACTTTAACGCAACCGTCACGTGCAGGTTTCCTGGAATCGGAGTTAGTCTAACAGACTAACTAATACAGGATCTGGTAAAACCAACTAAATAATTCTCGGCGGCGGGATGCGTTCACGTGGCGCGACGGAACTCTTCTACGGCTGCTACTGGTCTGGTCGGCTACGGCTACTCGTACTAATAACAATTAATATTAATAATAATAATAATTAACTAACTACTGAAAGGTGCGCGGCGCGGTTTTTATAGGGGACTCTCGGTAGGCGGTAGTGGCTTCTGTTTGGGGGAATCCTATCTGTAATTGACGGAGATTACTCTGACGTATAAAACTTTCAATGTTTTATGAAATCTACGTTGGAGGGGAAACAAATTAATTTTTGTTGTGCAATCAAACGAAATAATAAGAAATATTAAGTTAGGTACTGAGTAATACGGAATACTAAGAAATATTAGATCAAGTCTTGCAGGTGTTTGAATACTAAGAAATCTTACATCCTTTCTTTTACGAGGGCTGATTGTTAAACAATTAATTAATTAAAAAAATTCAGTAGTAATGAACTGCGGTTCGTTACAAGGTTAACAGTCAAATATAAATCGAGAAATGATTCTCAGGTAAATCAGGATAGATTAGGAGATTTTAGGTAAATATACCGAACTCAATAGATCGAAAATAGTTGGACGAAAAGCAATAAACCGAAACGTCACCTAACCGAAGTAGCAATAGAAAATATGGTACGGTTAAAGTACACATTTGGTAAATGTGCACATTAAATATCTCAAGATATTATATTAATTAACAATAACATCATCCTCCGTTCACACTTTATCCAAGCTTAGGACTGGCGGCATAAACTGCTGGCGTGTTTAGAAGTTTTTTGTAGTTTTTTGTAATTTTTGGTTCTTGTTTTTTTTTACTTTGATTCCATTTTAAGTTTATTCTAGTAAATAATACAATACTTAACAGATATATCCTACCCAGTTACATATCTACTTACTAATATTAAAAACTAAAATTAAGCGCAGTCCCACGTAAATAATCGACTTTCCTTGAATATCGAAGTTACTGACAAGGCGCTTTATTCTGTCAGCACAATCCCGGTACCTCTTCTGGCCATCTACGTACCAATGCATGGACTGAGCTAATAGCCGCAAGTTCCTTCTCGTAGAAAAAATTAATATTCGATCGTCAGTGGGTCCAGCTTATGCTGCGAATCCTAACCAGCCTGGATACAGTGTAAAGGGAGGTTGATGCTATTGTTAATAAATGTAATTTGTTGAGATATTTAATGCGCACATTTACCCAATGTGTACTTTAACCGTAACATATTTGCGACTAAATAATTTTCGGTCTACTGCTGCTTCGGCTAAGTGACGTTTAGTTCCATTGCTTTTCGGTCAATTGAGGTCGGTCAACTGCTTTTGGTCCTTGAGTTTGGTTTATTCGCCATCTCCCGGATTAGGTCTGTCTCAAACAAGGTTCTGCGGCTGGTTCCTATAGGATTCTTTCTTTGTGCTACTGTATATTACAGTGGATAGTGTGCTGTCGAATTACATTTTTTGATACCATATCAGGCTACGTTTGTTATGAATACCCGGTTCGCGCATTCACATCATCAATATGGAGAAAAATCTCCGCCGTAGCGCATTAGGCTAAACTTAGCCTTTTCAGGACCACAATTACTAAACAAAAAGGAACAAGGACATGTGGCGGAAGAATGCTTTGAAAATTGGATTAGGAGTTGCAAATGGAGGGATTGGCGGAACTGTGGTCATGTAGGAAGTCAATTGCGCGGATTCGTAGGAAGTAATTAATGAAAGTTAATTACGATTTTAGTGGTAAGGATTTGGATCATTACAGTGTTATATACTTAAAAAGCATAGTTTATTGATGCACTGGTATGTGTTTAAATTATTTTTTTTTAGCAAGTGGCACAAAGGTATCGTACCCGTGAAACGCTTGAATTGCGAAATTAATAATTTGGTATTTAAAGAGACGTAACTTTGTATGAACCAATTTTGTACTTTGTAACTTTGAAATACAGACTAAACCTTAGTTACAACTAAATGAGATAGAATGTTAGTGGTTGTTTGATAACCACGTTACGATTTTGCAAAGTTCTCTTCTACCTAATGTATTTGCGCAAACGGAGCTTATAAAAATAATACTCAGATTCAAATTAAGAGCAAATAGTTTACTATTAAAAAATATATATCATCCTAACGACTAATGAACTATGCAATATGTTACATATAGCCGTTTATCGGGTGTTGTTTACAATACAAATTTACAGTAACCACAACAAAAACTTTTTTGACCTTTTTATGTTACGCTACTGTCGTCGACGTCATGGTATAGCGCTGCGCTTTTACGGATTGTTAAACAATCGACGGATATTGTGTAGTTCATTAACTAGTGAAACACTATCCGTTTTGACTTGGTGATGTAGAATTTTCTGTGAGTTTTCTGAAAAACGTCACCAGAAATATTTTGTATTTTTAGTAGAACGTTGATTCTCTTCCTTTTGGTTGTGCTAATAATTGTTTATGCTGTTTAAAATAGTATCCTCTTAATTACGAAGTACCTTTGTGTATCGTGGAAAAAGATTAAATGATATGTGTGATACAATTTTGATATTTGAATAGATTTGTTGAATCTACAGTGAAATATTGGTTGATAAGTTTAACTATTTGATAAATTATGTGAAAGTTTACTTTATATTTACTATTTTTGAATCCCGATAATGTTTACAATAAGAAAAAGGTAGCTCTAGATTTGGGTGAAAGGTTTCTTAATGTTTTTTGTTTTACCCTAGGAGAAGCCTAGTGTCCGACACTAAATAATTTACCGGTTCCTTTCAAGTTCAAAAATATCTAATAACACTTTTGGTGGAGGACACATTCGTTTAACGAATAGTGTTCGCAATGTGCACAATACCATTTTTACACAACTGAAAACAAAAATAAACGACTTGACATTTTAAGGCTCAAGAGAATTCAAATTTGCGAGTGACAAAACAGAAAAATGTGTTCAACGTTCAATTATTTACAAGAAAAAAACGTAAAGTTACAGTGATCGTAACTAAAACTTTAACGATTTTTTTTGTTGCTGTTGTCGTTAACGTCGTGCTTACTGCGTTGCGCTCTTATGGATTATTATACAATCGATGGTTATTGGGTAGTTTATTAATTCGTGAAACATTTTTCCGCCCGTTCTGACTTGGTTATTTCGAATTTTCTGTGGTTTTTCAGAGAAACTGTACTAGGAATATTATTATTTTCGATAGAACATTGATTCTCTCCATGTGGTTGTGTCAATACTATGTTATGCTTGTTAAAATAGTGTTCTCGTAATTACGAAGTAATGTTACGTTTGTATATCGTGGAAAAACTGGCATATAAATTATACCTTTTGTTTTACGGTAGGTGAAAAACGTTTACAGGAACCTGCCCCAGCAGGTTACACAATTTACGCTGAAAGGATCCACAGAATCGTTCACTATCCCAAACCAAATATTAATTTTAAATTCGTGTTGGAAATGGCGCTCCCTTGTGGAGTTTGGGTTTTCGTCCGACCAGATATGGCAATTTCTGCTGTTAAATACCCCTCTTCTGATAAAGATTGATCGCGCGGATGATGATCCAGTTAGAAAAATTCACTCTTGCCAAAAAATTATCTGGGAATAAATTTTTGACTGGTGTGTAACGGTACGGGTGTAGTTACTGTTCATGCAAAACAGTTGATACGGCCCAGTTAGATAACCTAGTATTTACAGATATTTGGCGAATGCTAATGGACGAATCAATGATGTATTTTATTGAAATTTTGTATTCGTTGCTCACTTCAACCAAGTAATGTTTTGTAAGTCCGTAATGTCCGTTGGAAAAAAACGTCAACTTTTTTTTTTAAATTTGACATTTGCAAATTTTCAGGATCTTACTTGCCTGTCTTTAAATTATTTCAGTGTTTAAATTACGATTAACTTTATAACGCCGTGTTTATTTACTAATTTAGAGTATGTAGACATTCATTTCATTTATGGGTACTGTAACGGAAACGCTCAAGGAGCATGTCGAGAGTATACTAGGAGATTTCCAAATAGAAGTCATCCCGATAAGCAGGTTTTCTTGAATTTTCATCCTAGTTTTAGAAATTTTGGCTTACAAAGAAATCCTCGCAATACTCAGAGGAACGAAAAATTGGAAGGAAATATACTAGAACTGTTTGATAACAATCGTACTTTAAGTTGTCGAAAAGCTTCTGGAGAATTAGAGCTTCAAAAGATAAGGTACATCGTGTTTTGCGAAGAAACGCCAGAAAAGCTTACCACTTGCAACCTGTCCAAGAACTAAAGCCAGAACATGGACCAAAACGTGTAGAATTTTGCAATTGGCTCCTAAGGTCACTCGAGATTGATGTTCAATTCTTAAGAACCTTTCAACAAGAATTTAGTGTCATCGTTTGACTAGGGGTGCTGGGAGACGATTTAAATGGCCCATATTTTTGACCCCCCACCCCGTCTTAATGCCTACCTCTTCTTAAATTTCTTGGATAATGAAATGGCCAATTATTTGGAAGATATTCCTATTTATGTGCGGCAAGAAATGTGCTTGCAAATGGACGGAGCACCGGCACATTATGGTATATATGCTCGTCGCTGGTGTTACACGGAACTACCCTGAGCGCTGGATTGGTCGATTGGGTAACAATGAAAATCATATTCGCTACTTACCTCCAAGAGGTCTAGCTGCATGGCCACCAAGGTCCACCGACCCGACAGTCTTAGATTTTTTTGTCTGCGGGTTTCTGAAGGAGAGAATGTATGGTATTCCGGTAAATACATGAGAAAATCGTGTACTGAGAATTGAAGAGACTTGTGAAAAACTTCTTAACAATTACCATCAACTTGGTGCGGTAGTAAATTCCACGCGCCGTCGTCAAAAATGCATCGAACAGGATGGATCACACAGTTGTTATAAAATTTAATAATGTTTACCAATTTGTTAATTAGTAGTTGTTTATTTATTTCATTTAAAAAAACGCAAATTATCTGGACATTATCATTTAGAGAACAACTGAAAAAAAGAGCTACTTAAGCACTAGGAAATTTCTTATATTTTATCTCTCAAACGGCGTGTTCTCAAAAAAAAGACAAGATATCTTTTTTATTCAGAATTGAATGGAGATTACAAATGTGATTTTTATTTCGAGAAAAAGCAGTGACGTATGTTTATTTTAAGATATAATCTATAGAGCAAACTAGGATTATTTTTCGATGTAGAAATCGTGGTTAAAGTTTGTCGACTAAAAGTTGAGACACCCTGTATATACATATATACAGGCTATATCGTAAAAAAGTCCCAAGCTGTAACTCCGTTATTTTGTGGCGGATTTTAAAAATTAAAAAAACAAATTAATGGTTTGATATACTGTACAAGATGTCTCCAACTTTCATTTTTTTTATCTTTGCCCTCAGTGTCAGCGATAGTCAACTTTTTTTTTCTTAATGGAGACATGTGTTTATTTTTACGTCATATTGTAGACAATTTTTTTCTGAATTCAACAGTATAACATAGCTTAATAATTATTTAACATTTGCATACGATTTAACATAATTTTACGAGTCGCTTTTTGTTTTGCCCTTTGCTAAACTCAATAGAATTTATTTTCAACAAGATGTGACTCCTCCACATAATGCACGTGTGAATTTAAATTGGTTAAATAACATATTTGGCACAAGGTTGATTGGGACAAATGTACCTATTCGGTGGCCTGCTCGTTCCCCTGACCTCACGCCACTTGACTTTTGGTTTTGGGTTTACCTTAAAGACCAACTCTATTTAAACCACCCCCAGAATGAAAACTACCTCAGAAGAAGAATAATCGGGGTTTGTCGAGAAATACCTCCAAATGTTATAATGAACGCTACTTATGGAGTGATTAGAAGGTGCGAGCTGTGTATTCGTCAAGGCGGCCGACAATTCGAACAATATTTGTGATGCAGATTTCACTAGTTATTTAAATGGCATTTGTTAATAATTACGGATTACTTAATTATTTAATTTTTTATTTTTTCGAGAAATTGTTGAATAGATATTAAGTTATGTTAATTCTATTGAATTCAGAAAAAAACATGAAGTAAAAATAAATACATGTTTCTATTAAGAAAAAAAAAAGTTGACTATCGCTGTCACTGAGGGGAAAGATAAAAAAAATGAAAGTTGGTGACATCTTGTAGAGTATATCAAACCATTCATTTGTTTTTTTTTTTTGAATTTTTAAAATCCACCAATAAATAACGAAGTTACAGCTTGGGGCGTTTTTTACGATGCAGCCTGTATATATATATATATATATATATATATATATATATATATATATATATATATATATATATATCTAAAAAACGTCATATACACATAATACGATAAGTGCTCAAAGTTATGTCGACAATTTTTGTGGTGGTGCCATGAATGCTTGATGTACTTGCCTAAATAGGACGAGTGCATGAAGGATGAGTGATAAACCACCACAAAAACTTGGCTAACAGATTACTCATTCGAGTTGATCTACCGTTTATTTACTTATTAAAAAATCCGCAATTTGACTTGGTACTTTGAAATGGGAAATATGTATAATAGTTTTGTACAAAAAAAATTAACTGTATTACTTACCTTAGAAACTGGTACACTGGTATACTGGTTACTTTATGGCGATATTGTGAACGTACCTATAACAAAAATTATATATTAATGTAACATACATATTGTCAAGTAAAAGGTCAGAAATCATTGGTTTTGACAATACAATTGACTCCCTAGCACCATGGTAATAAAAAACGTTGAATAAAATGTTTTATTACTTAATAAAAAGTACATTCTAATAAAAAAAATTACATGCTAATACTTTCTGCATACTCACTTTTGTGGTTGCTTTTATATTTAGAGCACTACTTTTCCACAATATTTAGTTCTATCTTTTGGAAAACTTTGACTTCTAAGTTAAAGTGATACATTTCTTTAGAATTACTTAATAAATTAATCTGGGTTTTATAGCTCACATTTTTTTTAGTAAAAATTACGCACTAATTTTATATATTACTTTTACCTACCATTTTATTTTTGTAAAAACTTGGTCAATAGGAAATCACCTAATGCATTTAGAATTTTCTTACTGGGTAACTTTTATTAATCCGTGTCAACAATTTTTTAAAAAATAAAAAATATTACGATAGTAGTTAATAAATATATGGTTATTTGAAGTCCATTAGTGATTGTGTATACATTTCGTTAATACGTTAAAGTTACATAAAGAAATCTGACCAAAATAATAAATATTGAGTGATGTATTCAATGAAATAGGTGAATAATTGAAAACTTTGTGTGCTAAACGCAAACGCTTTCTGAACTAATGTTTAATTACTACAGCGACATTTCGATATTTTTTAAATAATTACAAGAAAGTTTTACTTAATTAATAGAACTCTATGGTTAAACTTCATCACAAAGAAGTGTCACATCGATACGCATCTCAAGGAAAAAAACCCTTATTGTATCGTGGATCAGTATAAAACTTATGCAAGTAATACTATACTGAGACAATAATTAATAATCAAACGCAGTAATTATTCTTGAACTTACACTTGAAATAAATTTAAGTGCAGGACAATATGACACAGTTAAAATGCAGTCCATCGTACGTTAATTACTAATATAAGTGGTCAATTGTTAAAGTATGTACTATCCTTTTCACAGTTTTTATATTTGCCGCGGCTAAACCGCAATCGGTCTTTAGATTAGAAACTAAAGAGGGGGTGGGTTCGTCGGAATATTTAAACTTTAGCTCTACACTGTCCACATAAAATAATCATAGTAAAACGGTTTAAAAATATATTATCCTATTCCCTACAGTTCTAATATATTCACACTTAAACTAAATAACTACCTTGTTAACAATTAACATAAACGTAAAGAATGAGAAAACAATTTGACTTTAAGATTTAGACGGCGGCGTCGGGCGCAACCGTCAGGTGTTCTGGAACCGGAGTTAGTCTAACGGGCTAACTAATACAGGAGCTGGTAAAACCAACTAAATAATTCTCGGCGGCGGGATGCGTTCACGAGGCGCGACGGAACTCTTCTACTGCTGCTACTGGTCTGGTCGGCTACGGCTACTGGTCGGCTACGGCTACTACTTACTGAATTAATAATTCTTAATACTTAATACTTAATGCTTTTAAAAGGTGCGCGGCGCGGTTCTTATAGGGGACTCTCGGTAGGCGGTGGTGGCTTCCGTTTGGGGGAATCCTTTCTGTAATTGGGGGAGATTACTCTGACGTATAAAACATTGAATGTTTTATGAAATCTACGTTGGAGGGGAAACAAATAAATTTTCGTTGTGCAACAAAACGAAATAATAAGAAATATTAAGTTAGGTACTGAGTAATACGGAATACTAAGAAATATTAGATTAAGTCTTGCAGGTGTTTGAATACTAAGAAATCTTACATCATTTCTTTTACGAGGGCTGATTGTTAAGTAATTAATTAAAAAAATTCAGCAGTAATGAGTTGCGGTTCGTTACAAGTAAACAATCCAAGTTTAAGACGATACTTGAACATCGAATACACTTATTGCCGTTACCTTGTGGATTACAGTTTAATGGTGTATTAATAGTTACCAAAAGGATTGTCTCATATATGAACAACTCATAAGTAATATTATATATATATATATATATATATATATATATATAACTTAATTTTGTTTTATACTGGAACTTATCCATTCCACTCTGTTTATAATCAATTTTTTTTGTATTATTGTACATAAGATAAATATCCAGCAGGGACATATGCAGTTTTAAGCTTCCATGATGTACTCCTAAAAATTTTAAATACATTTGGGACATTTGTGACACTTAAGTTGACATTTTCTTGCTTATTTAGTAATTTAAATTGAGTGGTCAACAAAGATCAAATATGGTTTTAGAGTAAGTCCGGAAATACGCTCAGAGGCTGAACTTACACCATCTAAAAAACGTTTCTTTACCCCAGAAATAATTTCAAATTACAAAAACGAATATGTATCAAGGCAAGAAATTATTACCTTGGGCAACATTTGAACTAAACACAAGTTCAGTTAATTAATAACTGGCTTTCGGCATATTTGTTTATAGTGATAAGTGTAAACGATTATCACCTTAGTCAAATTTTTAAACAAAAGAGGTGTGTAGCACATTATTATGTGCATTAATTCTTAATTACAAATTAAATCAATTACTTAATCAAATTCAAAATTGAATTGATATTTATGATTTATAGGCCAGAGATGAATTTAATAAAATTAACATAATTGAGAATTAAACAGAGTTTTATATAGAACAAATAGATTTGGATAACCGTATAAGCTACATTATTTAGATGATTTTGTAATAGTTCAATTGTCAATAAGTTGAACATTCGATAACAATATTAAATATTAATGACACTTTATAGGTTCGATTATTGAAATTATAACTAATATAGTTTTTCATAAACTGAAATTAGGGAAAGTCATATCACAATTTAAATTAAAGGCATCTTACCTAGCGTGAACGAAATTTAAATTCGATTAGGATTTGCATATAGTTATATCAATACTTGACACAGGAAATAAGGATTGAGCTTACTAAAAATAAAAATCAGATTTATTTATTTTCCTTTTGTTTGACAAATTTAAACAATTTATTAGTAAATGTAAGTTATAATTACTTTCTAAATCAGATTATCAAGGGCAAGCTTGGGTAAATATATTTTAGTTTATTAGTTCAATACATTACAGAAAGTGTTGCCACTGTGGTGGTCATTAGACAGTTAAGGTAGTAACACTGCAGAATCTAGTTTTAGAATTGACTCAATGCGAATATTTTTACTTGTTACAACATGCTTTTATTTTTAAATGAATCTTTTCAACGATATAATAGGTTATGAGAAACCACCATATTTTCTAGACATCGAGCTTGACGCTAGTTACTTGCCATTTTGTGACAATTAGGGCGTAAAGAAATGCATACATAGGACCTCATCAAAAACTGTTTTTTTATGAAGCCCATATTATAACGCGGTTGTCTATGACTTTTTCCGTAAGAAGACTTGCCCGATCAAAGTCGAAATAGACGGTGTACAGTTATTGGGCTATAATCAATTCCTCCATTCGCGAACAGGGACCTTTGACGGAAATTAGTAGAAAATAGGTCATGTGTTGGGATTAATGAAGTTTATGTTTGAGATCTCCACAAGAAATGTTTTTGAATGACACCGTATTGTAACAGCTTATACACTAAAGGTGTCATTTGATCTTCGCCTTTACGGTGCAAATTGATATGCTATCAATCTACTGATTCTCAGTATCTAAAATTAGTTGTTTAGTAGGCATTTCCTTAAATGTTTGGTATTAATCGTGAGGATATAAAAGATTAAATAAGATATGTCGAATATGAACTTAATCAGGCCATAGATAAGGATTTTTATAATATTTGGCCACTAACGCCTCCTGTTGAGATGGTCAATATCCATAAACCCAATGATGATAAAGACCAACTATATATATATATATATATATATATATATATATATATATATATATATATATATATACAGGACGCCCCAAAACTTCTGGAACATGGAGCTACCACGTATTGTGGAGGCCAAAAAATGTCGATTGGGTCCAATTTATGTGTACGCTAAAATGTTTGTGCGTGAGAATAGTTTACTTAAAAAATTACATTTTTGTACGCCATACATAAATGCATGGAACAAATCCAATGAAATTTAGAAGAAGTGCAATTTAGTAGATTGTTGTCATTTATTTCGCATAGTTTCGAAGGAAAAAATGTTTTCTCAAACACTGACGTCCACCTTCGTTCATTCAGATAAATTAAGATACACCCTCCTCAGAACATCGTCGTTTTTTCATAGTTCGTTTACATAATTTTAAATTCTGTTCCACAACTGTTCGGAATTATTAATTTGAACCTCGTACACTTACATTTCTAAGGCTCCCCAGATGAAGAAGTCGCAAGAGTTCAAATTTGGAGGCCGAGAAGGCCATGGTAATGGACGCTTTTTGTACCCATCCATCTCTCAGCAAATTATTCATTAAAATATTCCCTTTCGGCACGTGCAATATGAGGAGGCGCACCGCCGTGCTTGAAGAACATGTTTCGACGCAAATCAAGAGGCAATACATCTAATAATTCCGTCAAGATTTCTTGAAGAAAACGAAGGTAATAATCTTTAATAATCCTATCAGTTGCCCACTCCTTTCCCACTCGACGCCAGCCCCCCCTATAAGTGACCGATCTCCCATTCACCAGTATGACATTCCCATACCTGCTTTCCTTAACTTTAAGAAAGAAATCCTGAGATTTACCTGCGCTTTATGATTAACCTGAAAACCTGCCTGTTATATTCCGATCATTAATACATCCTAAACATCATAATTCTATAACATATAATTGCCTAATCATTTTTCCTGTCCTGATTATATCACCAGTGATTAGAACAATAGCTATTCGCGTATCTACACGGAGTACGTATCTCGAGGGGGTGTAAATAGTTATTTAGTAACATTACTTTACTACCGGAGGTTATCACCCAAATAAGTAAATTAATTTTACGAAGGCATTCCTCCCCAACCAAATTAGTGCCAAAGAAGTAATCTCAGGCATATCCACTCAGAGTACGTACCTCGAGGGCTGAATAGCGTTATTTGGACAATGGTGGTCTCGCACCCAATTACTAAGTAACTCTATAACGCGATCTAGAACCTTGTCCTCTCCAAGTGAGTATTTACTAAACGTTCCCCTTATTTATATCTGCTCGGAGTCTGTACCTCGAGGGGTGTAAGTAGGGTAGCCAGCATAATTATTTAAACAAATGTGGTACGTCCCTGAAAGGCAAATAAATATACGTCAACGAATCATTCCTATCACCTAATAAAGATCCCAAACATATTTGTATCCACTCGTTCTCCACCATCCAGTCCACCACCAAAAATCCTGCCACAAGACAACAGGTGTTGATAACTAATATGTAAACGATATAGACTCATCCAGACCAGATTCCTATCCGAAGAGGAAAATTTCTCCTTAAATCCAGGACTTCCTGATTAATTTAAATTACCACAAGAGTGCTGTTACTTTTCTTTGAGAGAATTGTTCTTTTATTTTTTATTATTGTTATACCTCTGTTTCCTTTTTATTATTTTTTAATGTACTACAATTAATAAGAGATTTCGGTGTTTTTTTTTGCTATTTTTGTTAAGATTAAGATTTTTGAAAATAGTTTCATTATCAAAATTAACGTAAAGTAAAATAAAATAAAATAAGTAAGTTTGATAATCTCTACAATTGGGCTAGGAGCGAGCTATATTGTTTTGATTTCGTGCAAATATTTTGAAGCCTTTACAGCCTGCACCTCCAGAAGCTCGACTGCTGATTTATGTGATATTAGTCTACAAAAGTTAAGCAAGTTTTGTTCGTTTTGAGCATTGCTGTGAAGTACTAGCGTTCATTTGTGCGCCATTTTTGATTTTAAACAAGCTGGAGCCTACTGCTTTGTGACTCCCGATTTTAACTTGTGTTATTCAATTCCACCAACATGCCACGCAACAACACACCCACCCCAACCACTGAGAAACCGGCAATCACCCTCTTATCTGTAATACCAAATTCTACTGCCATTTTCATCCGTAACAGCACACACATGCACACACACACACACATGTACATTCCGCATACACACACCCACGTACAAACGTACGCACCTACGAACGAGCGTACACACAAATACACACACACAAACACACACGCACAAGCGCGCGCGCACGCACGTCCATCATCATTTTTATGTATCTTTATTTTTTCATAAAATAATAAGTATTATATACGCCATATTGGACAACAAAACTTAGTAACTATTTTTTGTCAAGAATATTTAATATTTAATTCAATACATTTAATTCAACTTAAATTTGTATCAACCAAGTAATGACATTTTTTTCATTTGTCATAACAAAGATCAGGGCTATAGTAAAGGTTAATTTTTTGCGTTTAGCTATTACCGACACCCTATGCTCAAATTAATCTTTATTGCTAGTTTAGTTTCTGATTAAGAACTTTATAAAATAAACTAATTATAAAATAATTGCTTAAATCTTTCAAATACGTACCAACACGATCTAAACTCGAAAGAAATCGGAAAAATTGCATCACCAAAAAAACATTCCACAACCGACGGGCGTCATCAGTGTAATCGATATCCTGCAAATTAAAGATTTCTTCGCGACGGTAACCCTTAACGCCTAGTATATACAAGTTAAATTCTTTGTTTAAAACCAACAATTATATCGAAAAGACCCGCCAGTTTGTCGCCTAAAATATAATTCGAAATAAGCTTCTCTACACCACAATTTTTATCCGATAAGAAATTTCCACTGACGCAATTTAACGTAAACAACTTTATTTAACGATATCTATAAAATTACACACAAGTTTTATTTACAACGAAGCTAATTAATTCTCAACCACATTAGTAAAAAGGATTTCAATAACTATCGATACCAATAACATACATCAGACATCACATCTTAATTTTAAACTTCTAAACTTGATAAACAAACCAAAACTTCTATTTTGTTCTTAAAAACGAATTTTAAATGCGATTACCATTTGTAACAATTCCGAATGATTTCCAAATATGTAAAAAAAAACAAAACGTTACAATCACAAAGCTTCCCAAGAATTTACGCGTTATTAAGGACTGTTAAGAACTTATACCACACTTCAGAAGTTCGGTACTAATAAATTATTTATAATTTTGAGATTACCAGCAAATAAGTAAAAAAATTACGACCACATGGCATTACGCCTTGAGTAAATTTATTTTAGGACATATTCTAATCATGATTGGACACGACTGACATATTTTAAGACGCACACGCACACGCACTCACGCACACGCACACGCACACGCACACGAACACGCACACGCACACGCACACGAATACACGCACACGCACACGCACACGCACACGCACACGCACGCGCACACGCACACGCACGCGCACACGCACACGCATACGCACACGCACACGCACACGCACACGCACACGCCCACGCACTCGAACATGCACACGCACACGCACACACACGCACACACATACACACACGCACCCACGCGCCCACGCACATACGCACACACGCAGACACGCACACAAGCACTCACGCACACACGCACACACGCACACACGCACACACGCGCACACGCACGTGCACACGCACACGCACACGCACACGCATACACACACGCACCCACGCGCCCACGCACATACGCACACACGCAGACACGCACACAAGCACTCACGCACACACGCGCACACATGCACACGTACCCCCACACGCACATGAACACGCACACGCACACGCACACGCACACGCACACGTACACGTACACGCACACGCTCACGCACACGCACAAACGCACGCACTCATACGCAAACACAGAGAATGACGTTTTCGTTTTTTGTCCACATAAAAATTTAGGGTACATTAAAACTAATTTTTTTGTTATAAGTTTTGTAATGAACGAAGTTCGAAAGTAAATGTGTAATTAAAATTAATAACTTTTAATTAATTTTTTTTGTCTAAATATCATCTACATAGTATGCATAACGCTAATCACGTTTCGCATGAAGAATTTTGTGAAATAAACAATAGCCTATAAAACACAATGAAGGTCAACTAAATAATTATATTTACCAAATTAAAATGAGGTTAAAGTGAATATAGTCTTGTTTCTAGCTAAGTTTATCTAAATAGAAAGGAGCAACTGATAGTAACTTTGGAAGAAAACTAAAGTAAATTAATAAGACACCATGCTAGGCCACACACCTTACCGATATAAGGTATCATAAAATTTACATATGGTTGCGCTGCTTCCTGATCAATAAACGTATTCTAATGTTTTTTTCTTAACCAACCCGATACATCTTTTTTTTTGGCAAAAAAGGTAATAAAGACCTCCTTTTGGCTTTTATTTCATAAAGAAATTTAGCTAAAATCTAGAAATTAAGAACGCATGTCAATTGTGAATTATATCTAGCAGTAGTACCGAGGCACCATCCGCCATTTTGTTTCTTCTGACGCCAACCTTGGGCACCTTTGGTCGCCATTTTTTTTATATATGCCACGTGGGGATCGTATCTCTTTCACCTGAGGATAAAAGAAATTTTATTTAATCTGTTAGTAATATTTATTAAGGCCCGTTTTTATCAAAGGAGATTGCATAATTGTTGTTATTAAAATTGTTATTATTACATTTCTTTTAATACCAACTACAGATTGTGACCTAATTTATTTATACGTAGGGGGTTGTATTCTAGTAAGGGGTCCTAGTCTTGCACGACGGGAATCTGTTCGCGGGCTTCGCCCCTGTCACATAAACTGTATTCCAATAATGGAGAAGAATTAATAGATAAGATATGTAGATGACAAATATTCCATAATAAAAAGGTGTTATTTAATCTGTGTTTATCATTAATATTTATTAGGGTTGTTTCGTTTTTTATCAAGGATATAAAGACCTGGTCCTTAAACGATTATGTTCTATGCAATCTTTAAGACTGCATTTAAGCGCTAGACAAATTATTTCAATATCTGAATAACGATCTCAAAATTGTAACTTTCAACATTAAACATATAAATGGTCACACATGTGCATTATAGGCTATTTTACGCTTCATTGTGTGCTCTTTTTAATCGTGCTATCAACTATCAATTAAAAGTAAACATTAAAGGTCGACTGCTAAATTATATGCTCAAGGCTTAAGTGTAAAATAAATTGCATTAAATGGTTACACATATGCATTATAGGCTGTTCTACGTTTCACTGCGTGTTGTTTTTAATAATGTTATTAGTTAAAAGTAAATATTGAAGGTTGCCAGTTAGAATTATGTGTACAAGGTCTAAGCAGAAAATAAATGCATTAAATGGTTACACATATGTATTATAGACTGTTTTACGTTTCATTGTGTTTTAGTTTCGTACCCAGATTAAATTACGTACAATTGATTATTGATATGGAATATCATACTTTTTTTAAATACAGTAAAATATATTTATAGCCATAAAGCTTATAATACAGATTAACTACTCTTTATCTACACATATAGCTCAGGGTCGCAAAAATGTGCTGCAGTAAATTATGGAAAATACCCTCAGATCTAGTGTGGAGTCATTTTCGGCAATACACAATCTTTATTTGCGGCGATTATTATTTACACAGGTCTGGGATTATTCTTAAAATTAGCTAATTTTCCGCACCACCTTGAAATACTACATAAGTCTTTAATTCTTCTTCACCCCTGAAGCTGTACCAGATACATCTTCTTTGAGATTATCCAATTCCTGATTAGTAGCATGTTTTCGAATACACAAGACTGCATCTTCAATATAGTGGTACAGACGCCGACAAAATGTCTTATGTCTTCTTCGTTACGCTAGATTTTGCGTCTATACAGCATACAAACTCTATCTTAGCTGAATTACCTGAAGTGGTTATAATCAAATTAAGTATACCAGCCCCTTATTATAACACTATCTTTCTAATCCTCGAATTTTTACCGACAAGGGTTTGCCATGCGATGCTATCACATAAGACGGCTTTACATACAGGTTCTGTCTCGGCTGAACTGTCCAAAAAGGATTTGAGATTTATAAAATGTACGCTCAGGTGAGATATTGCAATGTTGCTAACAGAAAAAAAGTGTACACCACGCAAAAATCTACAGCGAGATTTTTACTCGAGGCATGTACATTACCGGTAATATTTTTTGCGAGTTTTGGTGGGCTGATCTTTGTGATATGTCATCTTTTAGAAATGACAGTAGTGGGTACAGATACATACTAGCGGTTATAGATGTATTTAGCAAGAGGGTTTGAATATGAGTTCTTAAAACGAAGACAGTGGCATCTGAAAGCATTCACCGTTGTTTTCACGAAGAGAAATAAATTTCTTTATATAGGTAAAATTTTGTGACGCGAGGCTTTAGGCGAAGGTTGTTTCAGTGGCCCCCACTACAACCGTCCCCGAACATAACCGAGATTGTAAGACAGGAGTAGGGCGTCGCAACTTGTTTAAGGGTCTTCGCCACTTGTCGTGATCGGAATTTATTCGTGGTCCTTCGTGTATTGTTGTGGTAACCTTGGCGGAAAATTTCAATTTGTATTATAATAAGGGACCTAATGCTAACTTGTAAGACAGGTGTAGGACTGCAAAACTTGCTCTCGAGGCTCTGCCTCGTTGTCCAGGCCCCATTGTCGGAAAATTTAAATTTGTATTTAAGTCTATGCATGTTATGGCTGAAAATATGAATTTGTATTGTAATAAGGGGCATAATGCTAACTTGTAAGACAGATGTAGGGCTTAACAACTTACGCTCAGGGCTTCTCCCTTTGACCAAAAATTTGAACTTGTTTGAGGCGCTATCTATGAGGTGGAAATTTGAACTTGTATTTTAATAAGGGCGGGACTAACGCTAACGTATAAAACAGGTATGGGGCTTCGTAACTTACTTTCGGAGTTTCGCAGCCGTAGTGGGAAATTTGAATTTGTATTCTGATAAGGGGTTCTAATCCTAACTTGTAACGAAACATAAATGAAGTTTTCCGCGAGTAGAATTTAAAACTACGACTATTCTAATTCTAATTCTAATTTGAATTTGTTTGTGGTGCCATCTATAAGGGGGAAAATTGAAGTTGTATTCTAATAGAGGGGCCAAACGCTAAATTATAAGACAGTTATAGGGCGTTACAACTTGCTCTCGTGAGAGTTAGGGACTAGAACATGGGTGAAGCTCCCGTTGTTTGATTTGATCGAGGTTGATCGGTTGGTTGAGGCCCAGATGCATACGTCTTACCTTAAAAGCTAGTGTTAGTCTCCTTGTTTCAAATTTCCCACCATAACCATTACAGGTACCTGTATGTACTTTTAAAATATACCGCTAGGTAGCGATAGCTACATTACAGAAAACATTTCTAGTCTATACACGAGTAGATGGCGCTATTAACAAATTCAAAATTTGAGCTCGCGGGACACAAGAGGCAAAGGTCCGAGAGAAAACTGCGAAACCCTACACGTGTTTTACATTAACATTAGGGCCCCTTATTAGAATACAAATTAAAATTTACGGCCCAGGGTGTAAAGCCCCGAGATCAAGTTGTGAACCCATACACCTGTCTTACAAGTCAGCATTAGGCCCACTTATTAGAATACAAGTGATAAACAATCAGAATGTAGACTTAAATACAGATTCAAATTTCCCACCAAGGGACCAGGGGGCTAATTAGGACCCGGAAGCAGGTTGCAAAGCCTTATGTTCGTCTTATAAGTTAGCATTAGACCCCGTTATTAGAATACAAGTTCAAATTTCTCCCAATAAGCACTCAGAACGTACACACTTAAATACAAATTCAAATTTCCCACCAAGGGTGCGAAGCCCCGAGAGCAAGTTACGAAGCCCTATACCTGTCTTATAAGTTAGCGTTCGGCCCCCTTATTAGAATACAAGTTCAATTTTCCCCCCCATAGATGCCGCCACGAACAAATGAAAATTTTTGGTCAAGGGGCGCAGTCCTGAGAGTAAGTTGCTAAACCCTACATCTGTCTTACAAGCTAGTATTATGCCCCTTATTACAATACAAATTCATATTTCCAGCCATAACCTGCTGCGACATAAACAAAAATTCAAATTTTACGCCAATGGGGCCTCTATAAGGGGGCAGCGCCCCGAGAGCAAGTTGCGCAGCCATACACCTGTCTTACAAGTTAGTATTATACCCCTAATTAAAGTACAAATTCATATTTCCAGTCATAACCTGCAGCGACTTAAATACAAATTCAAATTTTACGCCAATGGGGCCTCTACAAGTGGGTAGAGCACCAAGGGCAAGTTGCACAGCCATACACCTGTCTTACAAGTTAGTATTATGCCCCTTATTACAATACAAATTCATATTTCCAGCCATAACCTGCAGAGACTTAAATACAAATTCAAATTTTCCACCAATGGGGTCCCGAGGGCAAGTTGTGCAGCCCTACACCTGTCTTACAAGTTACCATTAGGCCCCTTATTGTAATACAATTTCAAATTTTACGCCAAGGGTACCACTACATACGAAGGCCCACGAACAAGTTCCGATTACGACAAGGGGCGTAAATAAGTTGCGAAGCCCTACACCTGGTTGTAGTGGGGGTCACCGAAACAGCCTTCGCCGAAAGCCTCGCGTCGCAAAATTTTACCTGTATGAAGAAGTTTATCGCTTTTCTTAAAAACAACGGTGAATGCTTTCAGATGCACAGTCTTCGTTTTAAAAACTCATATCCAAATCCTCTTGCCAAACATCCCGATACCCGCTTGTACGTAGCTGTATCTATTACTGCGATTACTTAAAGATCGCATATCACGAAGGTCAGTCTACCATAATTCGAAAAAGATGTTACTTGCAATGCACAGGCCTCGAGTAAACTTCTCGCTGTAGATTGATGCGTTGTGTACACCTTTTGGTTTCTGTAGCAACACTCTAATATCTCTCCTGGGCGTACATTTTATAAATTTAAAATCCATTTTAGATAGTTCAGCCGAAACAGAACTTATATGTAAAGCCGTCTTATGTGATAGCATGGCATGGTAGACTCTTATCGGTAAAAATTCGAGGATTAAAAAGATAGTGTTCTCATAAGAGGCTGGTATACTTAATTTGATTATAACCACTTTTTTGGCAGAGGTAATTCAGCTAAGGCAGAGCTTGTATGCTTTATAGAGGCAAAATCTAGCTTAAAGAAGAAGACAAGATATTTTTTGGCGTATACTGAAGATCCTGTCTTGTGTATTAGAAAACGTGCTACAGATCAGGAATTGGACAATCTCAAGAAAGATGTATACGGTACAGCTTCAGGGGCGAAGAGGAATTGAAGACCTATGTAGTATCTCAAGGTGGTGTGGGAAAATTAGCTAATTTTAAGAATAATCCCATACGTGTGTAATAATAATAGCGGCACATAAAGATTGTATATTATCCGCTGTATGTATTTTTAAAGCATAATTACAATCGAATGAGTATTATTATGAAGCAGTATCAGGGTATTATCTGTTTTACTTGTTAATAAGCTATATCACCGCTCAAAATGAAAACGATGAAGTTGATGCTGGTAGTGATGTTCTCTATGAAGATCCAGATAGGTTAAATTACGCTGCCCTTAATTTTGAACATAAGGGAAAGTGCACGCATCCCAAAAGTCTTGACTGCCGATAATATATTCACACTACTATTTAACATAGGAGATTATGGATGACCTACATTTGAGGGTGTTTCCGTTAATTTACTGTAGCACCTTTTGACCCTGATCTTATATATATATATATATATATATATATATATATATATATATATATATATATATATATATATATATATATATATTTATATATATATATATATATATGAGTAGTTAAACTGGATTATAAGCTTTATGGCTATGAATACATTTTACTATTTTTAAAGAAAATATGATATTCCGTATAAATAATCAATTTTACGCATTTTAATCTGGATACTAAAAGTAATGCATTTGGTTTTAAAAAAGTCATCCATAAACTAAAGCACACGTATGTCTATAATACATACGTGTGACCATTTAATGCATTTATTTTCTGCTTAGACCTTGTACATATAATTTTTACTGTCAACCTGCAATATTTAATTTTAACTAATAATACTTAAAAGCTGCACGCTGTGAGATGTAGAACAGCCTATAATGCATATGTGTACCCATTTAATGCAATTTATTGAGAATATAATTTAGCAGTCGACCTTCAATATTTACTTTTAATTGATACTTGATAGTACTATTAAAGAGAGCACACAATGAAGCATAAAATAGCGTATAATGCATATGTGTAACCGTTTATCGTATTAATGCATTTTATTTACTTCTGATTAAACCTTGTACATATAATTTAACGTTCTCAAGGTGGAAAATATTTTAAAGCATGATTTGTAAAGCAGACTAATTCTGTAACTTATATGTAGAGTGTTGAAGGTTACAATTTCGAGATCGTTATTGAGATATTAAAAAAATTTGAGCTAGCGCTTAAATGCAGTCTTAAAGATTGCATAGAACATAATCGTTTAAGGACTAGATTTTTATATCCTTGATAAAAATTAAAACAACCCTAATAAATATTACTGATAATAAACACAGATTAAATAACATCTTTTGATTGTGAAAACACTTGTCATCTTTACAAGTCTTATCTATTAATTCTTCCCCATTATTAGAATACAGTGTTTATGACAGAAGCGAAGTGCGCGAACAGATTCCCGCCTTGCAAGACTAGGACTCCTTGTTAGAATACAACCCCCAATGTATAACTCAATTTTTCGTAAAAGGTCACAATATGTAGATGGAGTTAAAAGAAATGTAATAATACTTTTAATAACGATTATGCAATCTCCTTTGATAAGAACGGGACCTAATAAATCTTAATAACAGATTAAATAAAATCTTTTTATTATGAAAACGCGTGTCGTCTTTACATGTCTTATCTATTAATTCTTCCCCGTTACTAGAATACAATTTTTATAACAGGGGCGAAGCCCGCGATCAGATTCTCGTCTTACATGACTAGGACCCCTTATTAGAATGCAACCCCAAATATATAAATAAATTAGGACACAATCTGTTGCTGGGATTAAAATAAATGTAATAACAAAAATTTTAATAATAACAATTATGCAATCTCCTTTGGTAAAAACGGGCCCCCAATAAATATTAATAACAGATTAAATAAAATCTTTTTTATTCTCAGGTAAAAAAATACGATCCCCACGTGGGCATATATAAAAAAAATGGCAACCAAGGGTGCCTCAAGGGTGACGTCACACAAAACAAAAATCATTAATATCAATGTAGTTGCAAGGCACTGAATGATTGTACGACTTGAGCTCTTTACTATGGAGCTCTCAATAATATTTAAATGAAGAAGTTTTGACACTTAGCTTCAAATAGCTTCCGCAGGTACGAAGAACGTATAGCGACGAATATTGGCTTCACAAAAGAGCAAAGGGGCAGTCGAGCAGCAGGTAGTCGACATATGTCCAAACTGTGGGTAACATGTGGTTAGAACATTCCACACGACGAATATTGGCTTCACAAAAGAGCAAAGGGGCAGTCGAGCAGCAGGTAGTCGACATATGTCCAAACTGTGGGTAACATGTGGTTAGAGCATTCCACACGACAGTAAATATGTTGGTAGAATATACTCCCACGAAGGTTAAGCATGTAGTGCCCCACGAAGGTGTAAAAGAAATTATTGAAAGTTATCAAAATAACCCCGCAGCCTTCTACAACTTACCCTGAATTAATCAACTTGTCGATAAAGAAAATAGTATAAATTACTTATTGGTATTCTAATAAGAGAAAGTAGAAATGTAAATTGTTGGTTAACATTCGAATGAATATAGAGAAATACGAAGATATTGGTTTTCGAAATCGCTTTACGAATTATTATGAATTCGTCATTAGGTATGATTTTACACGCTTTTATTTCACTCACACTGTATGTTGCATGAGTCAAAATTTGTAATCTGCTTGAAACTATGCAAAATCATGTATTCCCGATGATAACACAATCTTTTAGTATTTACTGCTCATAAAAATGCTTAATTAAGCTATAGTTACCATGAATATCATGTGAGTTAGGCACTGGCGAAGTAAACACAAATGTATAAGGCAGGCGTGGCCGAGCGTTTGAGGCGTCTGACTAGAAATCATATTCCGTCTGGGAGCGTATATTCCCAATCCTACCGACTGCGGTAATATTTTGTATTCATTAGTTATATAAAAAAATTTGTTGTAGGCGCCTAATGCAGGCACAGACATACAAGAATGGTAGATAAATAGATTAAAACGCTTGACAAGGCTGAAAAGTACAAAATAATGCTATAAAAAAAGATTTTTTTAAAAGCACCCTTTTATTTACGCGTAAAGAGTACAATAAAAAGGAGAAAATAATTTTTTGCTTTGCAAAAAAATGTGCAAAAATCTTTACGACTAAAAATAAAATCGTGGACCCTCACCATAATTCATTTTTCTACCGTATACTTACATTTAAATTAACTTCAAATCCATAAATTAATTAATTATATTCGGACCGTTCGGTTACTTTTTCACAATGTACATTATCTTATACAATTAGATCCATTTATAATTTGTATTTATTATAATCTATATTATAAATATGTGACGGAGAGAAAAGAACCACATTTTAGGGCATAGACTATAAATACTTTCTGCTTTTTAAAAACGTTGCTTTTTTCATAGCATTATCTGTAGATAATACTAATGAGTAAAATTAGAAATGATTTGAAAACAAAATCCAATCAAAGTCCACGTGAATTCACGATATATCCGTCGAAACGTATTAATAGAAGAAAATCCATAAAGCCAAAGCAAACTCCATTAATATATTAAGCATTGATAAAATTTCGCATTAAGCAATTAAGTTAGAAAACCAGGAAAAGTCAAAGCTTTCTTCTTTCATTCACGAGAACCACCTTTTACCTCAAACGAACCGAAATTCAATTTAATTTGACAGCGTAAAATTGCGAAACAAATATACTGAAATAAACAATTAATATTAATTTTATTAGCCACATAAATACGAAGTTTACCTCGAGTAGGATTTGAACCTACGACCTGTAACTACGATGACATTTAATATTTAATATATATATATATATATATATATATATATATATATATATATATATATATATATATATATATATATATATATATAATCTTTCATACCAACTTGAGCCTGAAGTACGTTTGCGAGCATACAAACCTGAGCCAACAACAAATGGCTCAGGATGGTTTAACCCTTACAAACATATCCCCTCATCTATCCCGACGTAATTAACAAAAAAAAATTGGCTCAACTTGTATAGAATCGTCAAAATTTAGTTTTAAGATTTTCCATGTGGGGGCGCTTACATTAATACTGGGGTATATGTGTATATGAAATTTTTATAACCTTCCTGAGCCACTAGATGTGGCAACATTGACTCAATTTAATTTTTATCATTTTCGTGGTGTATTTAGTGCCCGCATGGTGCTATTCGGTGCATAACACATGCATGCAGTTTGTAGTTACCTATTTGAAATACTCTTACATTTGCCATACCTCAAAGATGTACATTGTTACTAAGGTTGCTACTAGAAAATCAACATGGTTAATAATATGCTTTTATAATTGTAATCTCATGCTTGCATCATAATATGAGTAAAATTATATTTTCCGAAGTGACAATTTTTGATTATCGTTTTATAATCTAACCAAGCATGGTCTAATTTCAAGCTGAGTGTGCATTAACTTGCTCAGTGTGTTAAATAAGCGATTAGAGTTAAATGTTACATGTTTATGAATCCTCAAACAATAATTGATGCTGATGCCTTTAAAAGGGTATTAAACTTAAAAGTGTATTAAACTTTTAATAAACAAAATCCGATGGGTTTTTAAAATTTGCATCTGTTATTTAATTTTAATTTGAGAAAGAATTCCTAAGTTCTTGTTAACCTTTAGGGTTAGGTATCATTTATTTACAAAACAAACGTAATTCTTAAGTACCTAAGTCTTTTTAATATTATCTATTTATTATTTTAATATTATACTGCTAATTATCTAAATGTACTGCACATAACAAATTCCCTTTGTTTTGTAGGAAGCTGATGCATAATATTCAATGTATAAACACATTACCGATACCGAAAAAACTAAAGAACACGTCAATGTAACACACAGACAAAAAAAAATGTATCACATTTGGGTTAGTAATCCCTTAAAATCTAATACAAATTTAGGTCCAACTGTAAGGAAAAGCCCAGGTGATCACGTTGTATCAAAACTATTTGAAAAGGTACATTTTTTTTAATGTTTTGTAATCCACACATTTTCATCATTGTTTTGAAAAACAGTTAAAGAGTTTCCAACATCTGACCACAGAGGTTCTTTTTTAGCAATACCCAACGAAACGTTTGCATCCATTTATCTAAATAGACTATACAAGGTATAAACATGGTCACTGACGTTTTAAACTGAGCTACGGCTCGGCCTTCTTCTTCATTCATCAAAGCTACTAGATAGTGTTAACCTAATTTGGCAAAAAGACTTCATTTCTGCTTTAAATTTGATAAAACCATGAATACTTCTACCATTAAAGATTTTTCAGATTCCACCTGCAGCATGCATTTATGAAATGTATACGTTTGCGAGTGAATAAACCATGACCAAACTTCAACATTAACGAACTCATCAAATTCTTTTAATTGTTCAACTCAAACAATATAAATGTAGAAATAGCCATAGATTGTCACAATAATTGCTGGATGTCAATAGACAAGCAGAGTCTTCTGATGTTTGAGTACAGTTATGAATGATACGAGCAGCACGGTTCATCCCAACTAAAAGTCTTTTAAGTAACTGCTGAACTTTATGGAAGACGTTATTTTGGCCATATCGCTGCTCCTCCAAAATTGCAATTTGTCTTATTAGTGCACAATGCCATTACTTTTGTTGTTAATTCGTATTTGTCACCCGTTCTAATAATATATTCGGGTACAATGTTTGAAGCTTCACCTGGAAGATCTTAAATTTCCAAAACTTGTACTTGAATGCCCTTGTCTTATGTCTTTCATAAAATATCTTACAAGTACAGGACAAATTTTACGCTCCTGTGATTTGATCAGTATGATGGTTACAAAATTGACCGTTCCAAGATCATATTGTATGGAGCTTAATGATTCCTTTTGTAAAATGTGACACACAATACTTTCAGATTTGGTTCTCGTATGCAAATTTTTGTTGGAAGCAACTGTTTATTAGCTTGCTGGTGCAATCCACAGAACGAAACGACTGATTGTGAATCACGTTGTGGTATGACCAAGTACATTCAATCACAACTAGCTTTTGTTCTTCAGTTACAAATGTGTTTCACGAAAAAAAGACATTTTGCTACTACTAGAAGCAGCAATATCTTTTTACGATTAAGCGTCGATATGTGTTGAACAATATCCACTTTACCACCATGTGCAAGTGAAAACTGTGTACATCACTTTAAACACTCTACATCACTATCTGAGGTTGTCTTTTAATAAATGAATATCACTTTCCAAATCTCTATTAAATGTATTCTTTCTTTGTGGCATTTTCTGATTTTCTACCGTGCCAGATACAAACTACACTACAACAATTATTTATTTAAAAAAAGTTATTTATTAACACTAACCTTAACTAATGAACTATTTACACGCACCGGTGTATTTATTTTCCGCACGTACAAGACACCGTCGTGGCGTCGTAAGCAAATTTTTTTTGCGCTAAACTTGGTACTTAATACTGCCTCATAAGCGGGATCGCGCGCTATGTATTAAAGCCGACAAAAGTGCTACAATGGTCTCGTAATTTGTAGAACTTGTGATGTCATCCTATTGTCTCTTATCTGAAGGTTACACCATCTTTTCGTGCATTGCTAGACTTTGATTAATATATGAAACGTCTGAAACGACAAAAGGTGACTTCCTTATAAATACGAAACATTACGTAATTTATTCAAATAACTACATATGCCGCTGGTTATATTGCCATGTGCTAGAACCCGTTGCGCTTCTATATCTTCAGGGCTGGAACGTTGATGCACGTATACCATAATAATATGTTTAAAACAATACTTTAAAATACGAAATTAGAAGCTACAACAACAGGTTTTTCAGCTATTAGCTTTTCATGTAAACATGCCAACTTTTATACCATTAACATGGAAAGCAACTGTGACTGCTGCACTCATTCCTAAAGAAAGTATCCGATATTTGGAATTTGCTAACAGTACTACTAACATACTTGCAGTTTTCAAAGCCAGGTAAACGTGTAGAAGTTTGTACCAATGCACACTCAATCGTTAAACATTATCTTTCCAGTATTAAATATACAAAACCCGTATGAAGTATTAGCTTTTCTTACTCTGTGTGTTATACTAATTATTACAGATTTATATCGTTGTTGTCAGAAATTCGTTTCATGATAAAAATAATCATATAAAGAATTGTTTACCGTACTACTTAGATAACAGTCAACGTATAAACGAACTTGCAACGTTGTAATGGTTCAGAATTTACCGTTCGCGTTCATAAAGCTGTATATATTGGGATCAACATGGATAAAGGTTGAGGTTCAGAAAGTACTAATTGTGGACATATACACAAGTTTTTATTAAAACATTATTGATGTATATTTATGGATATTATTATTCAGGACATTAACTAATGTAATATATGCATTCAAAAAATATAGGATTGCGGTTGATGTATGGAGCAGAATGGTATGGAACATCAAAGGTTCAAGAAAGATAGAATGATCTATATATATATATATATATATATATATATATATATATATATATATATATATATATATATATATATATCTGTGTGTGTGTGTGTGTGTGTGGTTGTGTGCGTGCGTACGTGCGTGCGTGCGTGTGTGTTAATTTAGAATTGTGATTAATAACTAAATATTGCCTCGACTAGCAAACAAATAATATATATATATATATATATATATATATATATATATATATATATATATATATATATATATATATATATTCTGTGTGTGTGTGTGTGTGTGTGTGTGTGTGTGTGTGTGTGTAATTTTAGAATTGTGATTAATAACTAAATATTGCCTCGACTAGCAAACAAGGGGATAAGGTTCAAAATTAGTTCTGTGAGGATTAAATAAAACATTCATATTAAAATTTTGCAATTAAATTTAATTCAACAAATTGTTTTATTCAAACACCTTTTTTTATAATCAATTATACAACACCTTGGGCGCATGCGGGTATCTGTTTGTAAATAATGATATTGAATATGCGCGTTGTGTGTTCCAAGACTGGATAACAAAATAAATTACTGTTAATTTGATTTTTTTAAACTGAACTATTATTATTATATGGTGTCCGGAAAATTCACTGCCAGCAATTCACCGTCAGCAATTCATCGCCCCAACAATTAACCGCCGGAAAATCATCGCTCCGTAACATATTTATTTTTATTATTTACTTACTTACCATAGTCTCCCTTTTTTTTTAGTTTTCTAATCTGAAGAGATACTGAAATGTATTTATGTTTGGTGTTGTGAGCGATTCCACGCAGGTAATCGAAAATATTCATATCTTCATGGTGATATGTACCTACTACTCTTTGTAGCCGTTGGACGCAGCCACGGTATTTTCTCTTAGGCCTTGGAGGTTCTTCTCCACTTAAATACTGCTCAATGTGTGGTTAATTAGGCTTTGTTCTCGTTTAATGGCCGAGATGAATTTCCATATATTTGAATGGTGTGCTGAAACTTGTTGCTCAAATGCCATGTGCCATCCTTCGACCGAATTGTTGGTTTTAGGCAATCCTTGCGAAACTGATTCGTAACAATTCCACACGGCATGATCAAAATGCGTTGGTCTTCGCTGCTGACGCCTATTCGGACGGCCTATCCACGTGTCTTCGAAATAATCGACGACGCCTTGCGCTTCGGATGGAAATATATTATTGTCGCACATTTCTTCGAATACTTGAACTACGGAGTCGACTGGAACAAATGCCAAGGCAGAGAGAAAACGAAGATTTAAAGCAAAATCAGCGTCTGTTTCGTAGCGTTGTTTTAAACCGTTGGTTTGAATGTTTCTGAAAATACTTTGGCAGAAATGGAAAAAGCAACCTTGATGTCTAATATGTGAAAATTCTGTTTTCACAGCGTTTATCATTGCCTTCTCAAAGTCTGTTGTTATAGTAGCAGGTGATACAGATGGTTGCAACTCTTTAATTTTTCTAATGAAAGTAGCGTACCTTATTCCGCTTTTGTTCGGTAGCAAAGCATAGACTAAAGGCAACGAAAGGTTGTTTTTAAAGCCATGAAGCGTAAAAATTTGGTAAAATAAATGCGGAACGGTTTTGAACGTGCCGTCAGCGTCCCAATTCTCACTCCTTGCCAAAAGTTGAAGATTACGCCTAGTGCAAAAAATTAACATTCTATTCTCGTCGCCGTACCCGGAGTCAAATAACAAGAATTATTCTCCGTTTAAGGACATTTTGTAGTCTTCGAGAAATATAATTTCACCACGATGCCCCGGAATAGCAGGCCCGTCATCTTTTCTTTGCCTAATATTTCTTACGGTTCGTTTGATGGTATCTACACTTGGCAGATTTGCAGCAGCCGCTTAGCTACATCCCACAGAAGCAGACAATAAAATAAAACGGGGCGTATCTCTTGTATTGGTCGCAGAATCATGAATAACATCCAATATCTTAGCAGCTTCAAGTTTAGCTGCATCACCGGCGTGATTATGTTCTTTCCAGCGTTTGACGATTTCAACTTCCACTGTTGTCACGCGAGCTGGACACTTCGCCTGCTGATATTTGTCACATCTCCAATGTGTTTTTTCGTCAATCGCCTTATCCTTAAAGAAGCAGTGACCACCTTCGCACAATTTTCTTTTGCCTTTTTCTGTTGAAATAAACTGGAGGGGCATTTTGGAACTAACAATTCACTTAAACTTGAGTATTCAAAAATACTAAGACGACTTGAACAGCGTGCTTAAGCAGTAACCACGAGATTCACAAGTCAACAGTCGCAGTTGAAATGAAATATAAGTTTAGACCATTCAACTTTCTAAATTATCATTTAATCACCTATGACTTGTTTATTTTTAACTTCATGAATTATAAGAATTCTATCCCCAAATACGCCATTAACGATATACCAAAGGAACTTTCTAAATTGGTAGTTAATGTAGGTTAATCACAGAACAATTAAAAAAGTAAATGAAAATTCAATTATTATACAGGTACTTACATATCACAATGCGGATATGAATATCTTCGATTACCTACGTGAAATCTCTTACAACACCACGCTCTAAACATAAACACATTTCAGTATCTCTTCAGACTAGAAAACTAAAACTAAAGCTAACAGGCTATCTTCAAATAATAAAAATAAATGTTACGGGGCGATAAATTTTCCGGCGGTGAATTGCTGGCGGTTAATTGTTGGGGCGATGAATTGCGTAGGCGGTGAATTGCAGGTGATGAATTGCTGACGGTGAATTGCTCTCGTTATTAATCTTGCTTCTACTCCGCCTATCTCCAATTGTTGAAATCCCGTTCTCCAAATCAGCTGTATTGTGGATCGCACGAAGTATGCTGGCACAACAGTGATTGCTATCGACCATGAGCTTCTTCAGGTACGTTAATTACTTTTTCCATAAGCACTTTATTTTAATATTGCATACTTTTAATACAATAATTATCTGCATTCAATTTTATTTACTGATTTTTTTTTCATAACACTTTATTTTAGTATTGTATAATTTTAAATACTATAGGTAATTATCTGCATTCAATTTTAATTCATTAAAAACTTTTCTAATTTCAATGAAATTAATAAACTCAATCTTTGCCTTTAATTAATTTTGTTTATATATTAAAAAAATTAATATTATTTAACAATTCATTAGAAACATCAATTTAATAATTCACTTATTGTTAATTACTCTAACCTCACTTTTGTTTTAGTACTTTAACTTTTTGCGAACGTGTTTTGTTTGTATATTAATTAGGTTAGGAACAACTTACGAATCTTAAATTCTATTATTACATGTTCTAAACAAAAGTAACATGCTCTCACCTCCAAGAGTAATAACTGACTCTCAAGAAAATTTTCAAACGTAGTATCATTTTTTTCTAAAACATCAATCTTGATTGGACCTTAGACAGCGTACAAATTAACCTGAACTTAATTCTGATTGGTTGACCGTATTCCTGAAATTTACAATGTACTAATTTTACAAATATCTTTGTTATACAAGGATACATCTTAAAAATATTATAAGTATTACATTCTACATAAAATTTCCTTTAAAATGATACCCCATTTGCCATATTTCGCTTTTATACTACTTTGCTATGATAATTATACTATTTATGCATTTTTACATACAGAAATTTACTTATTCTAATTTCTATAGGATAAATATGTTCATATTTGGATTCTCTGATCCGAAAAACATAAAGTCAGACTAACTTTAACTTCAACACAGTCAACAATACTATCTCACAATCGGAGTTCAAAGTGTCCATAGCCTATCTTCTCAACACATTTAGTTAATTGGCACCAACAACGTTAATTTAATACAGTTGTAAGTTAATTTTACACTAATTGTTCAGTATTATTCTTCATAATTTCATAAATTACATGAATCTTTCTAATATTGTCTCTACAGTTTAATCATACAATTTATTTCAGCGACATGTTATCTAATACACACTATTTTATTTTCTTTTAGAACTGAAGCAGATTATGCTACCAGTACAAATGGATATGACGAACAATATCAAAGAAAATGCATAATTTATACCTTTCGAAGATGAGCGGAAACCATTAATGTGAAATTTTGTAACAACCCACTTTGAGTTGTATTAAAATATACCGTAATTTACGTTCTTCGTTCATTTAGTTGTAAATATAAGAAAAAAAAGTTTTTAAGTATTAATGAATTATAAATATGTGGTGGCAACTTAATTTCAATATTGGTCTGTACAGTTTAAGTGCATATCAATTTATTTCAGCGACATGTTATCTAATACACACTATTTTTTCTTTAGAACTTAAGCAGATTATGCGCACCAGTACAAATGGATATGACGAACAATATCAAAGAACAATGCATAATTTATACCTTTCGAAGCATTAGCTTGATGAACCATTAATGTTGAAATTTTGAACCATTTTGGGTTGTCCACCTAAAATATACCGTGAATTTACGTTCTTCGTTCATTTAGTTGTAAATGGTAAGAAATATTTAACTGTGTTTAAGTATTAATGAATTAATAACATTTGCTTTTGCAGGCAACTTAATTTGCTATTTTGTATAACTTAAGTGCATATCTTCTTAGGGGTTTACTTTTACCATATACTTTTATCACTTAATTGGTATTTTCGCACCGCTATATGACCTGACATCTTAAGCGTCCTTTCAAGCATCTAAATTTAGATGATACTTTTATGTTGAACTTTCGAGAGAATGCCATACATTGGGTTATCCACCTAAATTTCATGAAGATAAAGTTCCATTGATTTAATGGTAAGTAATATTTCAACTCGTGGTTATGATTTACAATCGTAACAAGCATTTGCTCTTTAGCAGGAATATTGCGCATTTTATACTTTGCACACTTTTAGAACTTTTACTTTTACCACTCTTACTGGTTATGCACTTTTGGTATTTTCGATGCTTATGATTACCAGATGTTATGTAAGTAAGTTCAGTATCTAAAAGTTTCGAATCAGGTGTTTATTTCCAATAACTTTCGAGAGAATGCATACATTGGCTTATTACAACTAGTTTCATGAAGATAAATTTATAAGAAGTAAATTCTAAACTTTGGTATGATTTACAACGTACTTTGCATATGTTATTACGAAATATTGCGCAATATTGGTGCAAAGATTACATCACCTTTGGTTTGTATTTCCGTATTTGTTTAGTTATTCCAGATGTTATTAAAAGTTGTGTACAAAAAGTTTCGAACTTGGTGTTATATTCCGAGATAATTTAGTATTATTTTTGGCTATTACAACTAGTTTTAAGATGTATTTTATGGATAATTCTAAATTTAATCATAAACGTACTTGGGTATATTTTTTTATTTTGACATATGGTAAATTTTATTGTATCGGCCTAGTTTAAGTTATTCCGAGCATGATCAAAAATAACTTGGTGTAATTTATTTTATTGCATTACAGTTACTGTGATCTCGATGTTAAGTGGAAATAACCAAGCATTTGAAATTTGAGGTAACTTTAGCAACCTCAAATATATTTATACCTGGCACCATTACTATTACAATTTACTCGACTGAGATACCACGGGTATTATCTTATTGAGTGTAATGGATCTGGTTAGTTTAACGATTTGAATTTGAGAACTTTACAATGTGCCTACAACTTATTTATACCTGGCACCATCAGTTATATGTCTATTATGACAACCTACGATTAAAGTAATTGTAACTTGAATCTTAGCATCATAATGATGTATCTAATCACACTATGTACTCAGTTATATGTTATTATGAACCTACGAACTTATTACATATAATGATTATCTAATCACTTAACTCTAATCTTATTATTCATAAATTAAAAGTTTACCTAGAGTAGAATTTTGATTACGACCTGTACTTTGCTAGAGTACAGGTCGTAGGTTCAAATTACATATATATATATATATATATATATATATATATATATATATATATATATATATATATATATATATATATAATTGAGGAAGTAACAGCTGTTACAATGTTAAGGAAAAAAAATTTTTTCCTTATATATATATATATATATAATTATTTAGGCTTCCACAAGTATTATTAATTAGAAAGCCGATTTTTGGGATCCATCTTTATGAGACTTCTTTGTCCCTTTGTCAAGAATGAAGTAACGAATTAAAACATGAAACAAGCTAACTATAATAACTATCAATCAGATGGTTGCTCTCCAGCGGGTGATCGAAAAGTGTTTATGTGTAAAAAGTAAGCTGTACTGTCCGTTTGTAGATCTGAAGAAAGCATACGACAGAGTGAATAGGGAGAAGCTGTGGGAAACATTAAATGGATGTGGCGTAAATAAAGGTCTAATAAACGGAAAGTGATTGGGAGTATGTTGACGATAATGAGAACGAAAGTATTAGCTTAACTGCAAAACGAGCAATCTATAATGGCGTGTATGTCCCATCAGTACAGTATGGAAGTGAGACATGGGTATCTCAAAAAAGCACGAAGCAAAAATAAATGCCGTGGGTATGAGATTCTTGAGAAGCGCATGTGGTAAAACGAGAAGGGACAATGAAAAGAATGAGTGCATAATAAAGGAGCGTGGAGAGGAAAGGACGATGATAGATAGATATAAAAGTAGTACATTAAGTTGGTTTGGTCACATTGAGAGAATGAACAACGCAAGATTAACGAAGAAAATATACGATGGTGAGGTTAGTGGAAAGGCTGGGCCTTGTAGGCCACGTAAAACTTCGCTGAATTTAGTAGAATGTATGATAAAGGAAAGAAAGGTAAGGAGTTTTAAACATAAAAAGGCATGTCAGAGACAATGTATGAATCTTGCGGAAGCTAGGGAGGTATGCGGAGATAGGAAAGCATTGAGAAAGATTGTGAATGAAAAATAAATAAGAGCTTAAATAAGTTACGTTAATTATGACGAACGGGCTCTGCTGCGAGTCAATGTGATGAAGTCTTTACACTGTTCGTAGAGACCGGGGTGTTGGAATGATTTTGAGGAGAATAGTTTATGGGAGAATTCTCAATTGTGTAAGAATTTAAATTAGGAGCATCTTGAGTAATTTTGAAGGGCGAATTAACTTTTTTGATTGCGGTTTTCCCAATTTCTGGTATTCTAGAGCTATCGTTGCGTTTATTCAGAGAGTTTGGTCTTTTTTCAATTTCGATTGGCGCTCGTGCAAATTATGTAAAGGTGCAATAAGTTAATATTAGTATTAATTTTGTGTTCAGTGTCCAAATGGTGAGTACCCTAAGATAAAGAAGGGCTATGTTGTTTAATTGCCAATTTATGTTCGTCAGCTCTTGCAGACAATTTTCTATTACTTTGGCCTACATTTTTCTGAAGCAGTTATCACATGAAATTTTATATACTCCCTGGTTTTCATTCGAAATTTTGGTTTTAGGGTTTTTCAAAGGTTGATTTAGAGTAAAGTAAGGTTTAAATACGGGCCGAAAATTGTTTTTATGGAATTTCTTAGCAATTTTGCCCGTGATTCCTTTTATGTAAGGTAAAGTAACTAGAATTTTAGGTTCATTATTTGTAGAATAAGAATTTTTAGGTTCTTACACATCTTTCATAATTTTGATTATTTCTGTGTAATTGTAGCTATTTTGGATTAAAATATTAATGATGGTTTCCATTTCTTCAGCTCCAGCATTTTGAACCGATAAACGGCAAGAACGATGTACTTCATGATGCTGCGCGGCTGACTTGAATGATGGTGTGATAGGGAATTTAGATATATATTGGTGTGTAGGCTTCCGATAAACATCAAGTTTTAATTTTTCATTGGGGAGTCTCGTTATTCGTATATCTCGAAAGGAAAGGGATTTGTTTGTTTTTTTTCAATCTCCATCGTAAATTTAATATTGCTGTGAATTTGGTTAAGGGGTATATGGAGAGCGCGTATAAAGATTCGTAGAACTGTCAAACTTTCTGTTAGCTTCAAAAAGTTACGTTCAAGTTTAGAGACATTCTCAATACTTGATATTATTTGTCAAATGGTACATATTAACCGTGCGCAAATATTTTCGTAATAATCATCTTAACTTTGAATATAAATACCACTATTAGTAAAACTTACTTAAAAGATAGCTCAGTTGGTAAACGCGATATGAACAAAATTTTTGCGGTTATATGTTTTTAATAAAATTGCACAGCTCTGCGTAAAGATATTTTTTTCAACTATAATAGTAATGCAGTAAATACACAAAAAAGTATTTTATGTTTTGAAAATATTTGCAATCGGCGAATGTAAAGTTAGGCAACTTACATGACACCAAATCCAATCGCGAAATTATTACTACCTGAGTATCGCCAACGATACCTGCTTACTGTATGACTAATTCAATCCAAAACCTATTGTTGTTATTCAGTTTTAATCTGAAGGCAACTGTCATAGGGTTTGATGTAATTATGATTTACTTTATACTTTGTAACACAAAGTTGTGTGAACGTTATATAAATATTAATTGTATTATTAGTTATCACTCTTGTGTATTGTTTACGGAATTGCGTTAGGTAGGTATGTTTTTTTTTAAATACATAAATAAAATTATTATTTATTATTATTTTATAATTGTTTTTATTCTGAACAAGAAAAGAATTAATATCACAAATAAATAAATAAATATTCGTATAAAATAAAGCTAAGACATATAAACTTCTCTTAGGGGTTGACTTCGACTCCTTCGTGGGTCACCCAATTCTGGGAGTAAGAAATTATAAAAAACTCTGTTAATTTTTCCATCTTTGTGGTCCAAAAAGAAAGTGGAAGAGTCCTCGATATTCGAGGATGGCAAAATCACTATTTGCTCGTATGGACCGAGGAAGGAGCGGATAGTGACATTGCTTTCAACCATGCATAGTACCAACAACATCACTGGACCAAAACAAAAGCCCGAAATTATAATCTACTACAATTCGACCAAGGACGGAGTAGACAATATGGATAATCAATTAAACGTAAGACCTTGCGTTGGGCACATGTCACGTTTTACAACATGCTGGACGTAGCTGCCTTAGCAGCTTACATTTTATACTCAGAAAATAACCCTGCCACTACCAGGTTACCCATAGCCGATGAACTTTCGTGGGAGATATGGGAAAGCAATTATTATGTGTTCAGAAAACCCGACCGTTTTGAACCATTTTGCAACCAGATCTGGGATAGAGGCAATATTAGGAAATCCAGTTGCGGTTCTTTCAAATCCTACAGCGGTAGCAACACCAAGGGATGCTTCTGGTAGACCTAAGCACGTAGGCAGCTGCTTTGGCTGTCGTTCAATAGCTTCGTTCTAAAGAAAAACTCGGAAATTCTGTGAAAAATGCAAACGGCCATTTTGTAACGAGCATTCCGAATCCATTACAAAATGTTTGAAATGTACTGTATAAATCGTATTGTTGTAAAAAATTTCACTTCTTTATAAATAATAAATTCTTTTACCAGAAATTGTACTCTAAATACTTTTATTTCCCTTATCCACATAATATTTTATATAGTAAATAAGCGATTTCCATGCAAATTAAAGTAGGTACCCCGATACCTTACGCATGTGTTTGAGGTATAAAATTACGTTTTGGTGTAAATTTAATTTTTTTGGTATATGAACATCGCTGTTTTTATGTAAAATCGACTTAAAATAGACTGCTTTAAAAACGAAAATGAAAACGCAAAAAGTACTCGGGTGCATAAAGGTTAAGTGACGGGGCACTTTTTCTTATTAAACTAAAGATTCACAATATAGTTACGACAAAGTCAAGACGGGTTATAACTGAATATTTAATAATCATATGTTCTATTTATACCCTATTTTCACAAAGCAGTTTTAAATTCTATTGTTACTTGTAGTAATTACGAGTAATTACTTGAATGGTTGCTAATTAATTAATTCCTGGTTTAACCTTTGTGCCATAATCGTAATTATTCTAAAAATACAATGTGCCGAATATACCAGAAGAACAGGAAAATACATTCTTATATTCTCTACATTAATTTCGATTACATCCTAGATAATTTAATAAGATCAATATTTGAATTGAATTGAAAAACGTTATAATTGCTAAAATAAAAGTTGATTATTTAGCATAAAATTTCCCATAGGTAGGGTGACATTATTTAATTTACACACATCCCACTTATGGGAAATTGAATCCTAAAACTTTTATAAATAGACTAATTTTTTTGTATTGTAATTTAATGGATCCTTTTCAATTTATTGGCTCTATATCGCGCCCTGGGGGGGTTTGGACCTACTTTGCGTAAAAAACAATAGAAAATCTACTTGACCAGTTTTGCGTTTAAAGGGATGTAAAAAATTTATGTGCATTTTTAAAACTACTTCGAGGATGGGCTTTTTCATTGACGCGGGTGTATCAGTTTTTATGAATAGATTTTAACCAAAATCCGACACAACCGAGATATATTAAAAATATCCCTATATATAGAGTTGCGTTAAAATCGGTTACGTATATTTTTAAGTTACCGTCTGTTCGTGCGTGCTTGCGTGCGTGCGAGTATGTGGGGTAATAACTAAGCCGTAAAATAAAAAAGTCGCTAAAGTAGCATTTTTCTGTATCGGAAACGTCCCAAACATTATGGATTTATTCTTTTGAATTGAATAGACAACGGTTAAAAAGTTTGATTGTCCGGTGTATGTATTTATTTTATGTATTTTTTTACAATACAAAAATTTGCATACGTGTATATGCTTACAATTCATAAATGTGCTTTGTGCAGGGTGGCCACATTACGAAAAAATTGTAGGTAAAGTATTTGAATGAATAAAGGTACATACAAACTGATGTATATGTTGTGGATTGGATTTTAAAGGATGCCTTTTCAGGCTCACCCATCGTATTCTATCTTGTTTCAGTTGCTATGCATATATGCCTATTTTTTCATTTACTTTACTACAGTTTGCTCGAAATTTGGCCATTCTGTAAATATAATGTAAGAGGACATATTAATAAGTTAAGAATATCTGTATAGGGACCGAATAACTCTTGGACGATTTGATAATATAAGACGACACCGGCATAAGTAAGTTATGTGGTGGTCAAATCAGATTTTTTTCAACGTTTTGAAACTTTTTGTATTTTGTAGGTTGGTTTTCATATATATTTTTTGTATTGAATACAATAATTGGTTGACATCAACATTTCTTCACTGAAAAGAAAGCTGAAACTACTGAAGAAATGTTTAAATTTAGCATATTTTGATATGCACGATAGTGTTATATATTAGCTAATTGTTTTCTAGTTAATCTAGTTTAGTAACGCAAAAATCCGAATTTAACGTAATACCAATAGAAAATGCCAAAGTTACAGAAAAGAGGGCGAAATAAACCATAAACCACTTGTGTTTAAAGAGTTTGTCTCCCGGGAAAGCTAAAAGAAAGCAAGTATAACATTTTAGCGTTGACTTAGGGACAGTTACTTTAAAAGGCAACTTTAGAGACACATTTGCCTTGTGTTGTCAACAATTAGTATAAAAAAAGCCATTATTATTTTTACACAAAAATAGTTAAGCTCTAATTTTGAAGTTTATTCAGCAATATTTTGCAGTGTGCAGCATTATAATTTTTAATATTCTCTTGCGAGTATTAAATGATTAAATAAAACATTTCCTTTAACGAATAATACCTTTTTATAGCAAATTTTAGGTAACTGTATGTACATTGGATCGATAGTAAAATTTCACACTATTTTCCCTCGAGTCTAATTATTCAAAACTTTATCTTCCGTCTTTACTTTAACTGCTCCACTTTCCAAATACTTAGGTATATATTCCGCATACATCCCTTACCATGGTTTGGTAAACATTGTTTTCGAGACAAAGTTTTGCTTAAATTCACCATTTCATATTCATTCATAAAAGTTAAGTTGAAATATAAAAGAATTTCAATTTGCATAAATAATATTATGCCTAAAGTTATAGCCAAATAAAGCAATTTCATAGCTTGAAAGTGTCACATATCACTTTCTGCTTACTATTATCACAGTAATTTTGTGAGTGTTCAAATAATGTATGCGGTTGAGAAGCTAAAACAGTTACACAATGAGAATTTTTAATTGTATAAATTTCAGTTAATTGATGTTTGTTTATAATAAAGATTATCTTTCAATGGGAATGAGTGCTGATAACTAAATTTCTAGTTTTTAATCCAGTAATAAATACGCACTTCAGGAGCACACAACTATACAGGGTGTCCCACGACGAGCCGATACGATCGATTTCTCAAAAAGTACGCAATGGAAAATTTTTCAAGTTTGGCAGTATACTAATGTCAATGGGTGCAACTCGACTAAAATGTTTTCAAGATGGCGGCACTTGCAGTTATACCGGACGTTATTTAAAATGGGACACCCTATGTATTATTTCATTTTTAGATTCTATCAAAAGTTTTAGATATATTTTATGTATAATGTCCTATACGTAATTTTAGCCATTTTTGAGATATTTAATATTTTACGTCAAAAATGACTGCAGACCGTAAAATAATTAATCATTTTTCCTACAAGAAATATTGAATTTGGGATGGATTCCTTGTAGAAAGGGACCTATTTTCATATACTGAGTGGATATTTTGATTTTAAATTAATACAGGGTAACCAAAAATTAAGCACAAAGATTAAGTTATGAAAAACTTAAAAGGTCATTTTTTCATGGAAACCCCCTAATTTTATAATGCTATCTTATTTAGCATTAAAGGGTAAGTTTGTGTAAAGGTGTCTATTACAAAAATGTGTAGTTTCCGAAATATTAGCAATAAAAGATTTTTTTAATATGAAAATGCTATGTTTGATAAAGTTTTGTTAGTTACCTATGACAGTCGCCATGCGACGTTAAAAAAACAATCAAACTTAACTTAACTTAAGTTTGATTAACCTTCACGCCATTCCCTTTCGGGACAGGCAAAACAATCCCTGCCTCTTATTTATTTTTCATTCACAATCTTTCTCCAGAAGCAGATAGGATGTGATTAAGATAGGACGTGTTTAAGGTTGCTCCGATTCTAACTTTCGGAAGTGAAACAAATACGTGTTAAAATGACAACTTCTAAATCAATAAAAAAAAAGGGTAACCTTTGAACAGATTTTTATATCCAGCGGTTTGAATATGTAACAAATCTTTTACGTTCTTCGTTCATTTAGTTGTAAAATATAAAAAAAAGGGTTTTTAATAATTAACGATTTATAAGTTGTGGTAGGCAACTTAATTTACATTTTGGTGTAACTTAAGTTGCATATCTTTTTAGGGGTTTGTGCTTCTGTATCGCGAATAATTTTTTCTGCACTAATTTTTTGCGTACCTTTTTTCGCACACCGCTATATCACCTGACATCCTAAGCGTCCTTTGGAGCATTTTCTTGATGTATTCTGTTTATACAGGAAGCCATTTTTGGGTTTCCACCTAAATTTTGTGAAAAGTGCCATTGATTTAATGATAATATACTTTTAACTGGTATTATATTAAAATCTAAGACATTTGCTTTTTGCAGGCACTTTTACTTTTACCACTTTTACTTTTATTACTTTTGGTATTTTCGATGCTTATGATTACAATTTTGCAAGTAATTCAGATCTAAATTTAGATCCCATTTTTTATTTGAACTTTCGAGAGAATGCAATAAACACTGGATTATTCAAATTTCATGAAGATAAATTTATAAGAAGTAAAATTCGACTTTGGTATGGTTTACAACGTACAGCATTGTTATTACGATATATTGCGCAATATTGGTGCAAAGATTACATCACCTTCCGTTTACTTTTCCGTATTTGTTTAGATACCAGATGTTATCAAAAAGTTGTGTACAAAAATTTTTCGAACAGATATTTATATTCTAATGATTTAGTAATTGAAGGCTATTACAACTAGTTTTTAAAATATATTTTACATAATTCTAAGATTTAAATATTTAATAAATATAGTTTGTATATCTTTTATTTTGACATTTTGGTGAATTTTTTATTGTATCCTCGGTTTAGTTATGCCGAGCATAATCAAAAAATAACTTGGTGTCGAAGATAATTTTTATTATTGTTACATTGCAGTTACTATATTGATGTTAAGTGGAAATAACCAAGCAGAAATTGTTGTAATTCAGCAAATCAAAAAGATTGAATCGGCCTACTTTAATCTACGGACTGAGACAACGGCATTATCTTTTATTGAGTGTTTTGGATCTTTAGTTAGTTTAACGATTTGTTTTGAGAACATTTACACCCTTTTATTTATTATTAAATTATTTACACCAGGGCTTATAAACCACCACATTACAACAACAAAGATAATAATAATCTAACCAGTAGAAGTTCTGTAACGTGTAAATAGCTCTTTACTTGAAATAGGCGCGAAATAACATTTAGGATTGCTGTAGTATTGAATTTCTACGAAGCGATACGGCTCTTTTAAATCCATGCCAGATGTGATTGTTAAAACAGGTAAAATTGTAAAGTAAACTTAAAGCGTAAATAAATACCACCCTTTCGTCTAGGGATTGAACTGAAACAGGTAAAAATCTTTGCAATAACAATGAATTATAGAGAACTAATAAAAAATAACTTATTTTATGCCACAATAGCGCGGGGTAAAGAAAGCAATCATAAATACGTATTTGTAGGAAAAACACCAGATGTGATTCATCCTTTTAACGAACCCATAACAAATCCAAACGTAAGCATTGTCATAGAAACTATTTCATTAGCTTTAATGATAAAAATAAATAACTAAGTGGAATCCGTAATCCAAAGTAAAAAAAAGCAAATAAATAAATAAAATAAACAAATAACTGATTTGTAATCGCAATTCTAAATGAAAGTAATTAAATAATGTCTTTTATCAAATAAATGAGAGCAAGTCGCGTTAGGGAACAATCTAAACTAAATACAAGTAGAAAGGTACTGAATAGATTCTATCCGTTTAAACATTACTAATAAACAAAAATAATAATAATCTAAACAATAGAATTTTGTCAAATAAAAATACAAAGGATGTGACTATACAGGGCAAATCCGTATTAATTGGTACATTTTTTTTCTTTCTTGTAAAATTTGAAGGTTGATCCAATTTTTGTTTTTGGTACTACATGTAATTCTAAGCTGAATTATAACAGTGCGTTGCATATTGTCTTATACAATATTTTTCCTTGACTGCAAATTCAACTTTTACCTTTGTTACCATATTTGATCTTAGTAGTAAGGCTATGTTGATTCTGGCGCAGAATGTGACGTCACATCAATCAGCGACGTGAGCGAGCACTTAAGCCCTGCCCCACCGGAAGTTTGTGATTGAAGGACCAATGGGAGAAGAGGATGTGGCTCCTCCTACCGGAAGGTAGCAATGACGTCAAGCCAATGGGATGCGTGGATGGGCCCCGCCCCTTGTTGAGTTCCGGAAGGGGGCTGGCCCAGTAGCTCTCCAATGAGAGACGTGGTCGCCATGGTGGAATTGTTCAGCAGCCTCTGGAGTCTTCGGTTTGGACGTCTTCAGCGGCTTCCAGTAGGTTGTTCCTCGGCTTCTGAGGGCTTCTTTAGAGGTCTTCAACGGCTTCTGGTGTGTTAGTTTCCGGCGCCGCGTTGTTGAGATGTCGCAATCTGCGGGGCCTTGCAGACATCTTGTTTGTTGTGGTAGAAGATGAACTTACGGTTGCAGAATAAAGCCTGAAAAATTTGCTTGCACCGGGATTCGAACTCGAGTAAGTTAAGTTATGAATCTATGCATATCCATATAACCAACTAAGCTGTCAGGGTTTCAGATATGAAACGTGAAAAGTGTGATATAAGCATAAATATTTAAGCTGACATCATAGTGAATGAATGAGTAGTTTTTCATTTCAACAATAAACATTCGGCGCGCATAACACCATATGTAATTACAATTTTTCAATTAAAATACAGATTTTATTATTGTTTTTAAAGTAATAAAATAGCTGAAAATAATGTTATTGATAAATTAGAAAAAAGACTTTGATGTTATGAATTAAATCTATTTGCATTTGTAAACAAATCATATATAAAAATTATATTATATAGCATGAATTTAATAATAAATACAAACTCTAAATAAGCAAATTTTATCATTTAATAACATCCTGTAAATGCTCCAGTTATGGTTAAAAATAATGTTATTAATAAATTAGAAAAAAGACTTTTATGTTAAGCATTTGTAAATAAAATCATATATAAAACTTATATTGAAAGTTTCGTAATTAATGCATTTAGTAATAAATAGAAAATAATGTTGTTGATAAATATGTAATACTAATAAAGTATTTTCAAATAAACGTTAAATTTCAATATAAAGTTTGTCTAGAAATAACATCCAGAGTGATTTACATAAATATTTAAGCTGACGTCACGAGAATGAATGAATATCTTTTATGGTTGATGGCAGAGTGTGACGCCGCATTTGGAGTATCAAGGAAAACAATTTACACACCTCTAAAATAATTAATACAAGAAGCAATACATTTACTGATAAATATTTAACACATGTTAATTAAATATATGAAAACTAATTGCAACAATCAGTTAAATCTAGAAATCATTATCATATGATGCTGTATGTAATGGCATTCTAAAATAATTAGTACTAAAACATTCAATTTACATTGAAAAATTTCAATATAAAGTTTATCTACAAATAACATCTTGAGTGATTTATATATATATATATATATATATATATATATATATATATATATATATATATATATATATGTGTAATAATGCATGAACAAACATGCAAACAGGTTTTTGCCTGCTATCTAGAAATCATAGGCATATCCTCCTCAAAGTATTAGTAAAACTAATAAATATGTATTTTGTGTAATAAAATCCTTAGAGAATTCCAGTGGTAAGAGATATTACAATGAGATTATCGCTTGACCACAGACATGTCCGGTTTAAAAAAATTTTAATCAGCGTTACTCAAAATTTATATTAATAATTTAATACTTCATACGCAATAAACAATTACAGGAGATAACATTTTTATATTCACATGTACATTGCTGTTCGGCTGTGTTAAACTAAGACGCATCCGTTTTAAAAATTTCTTGTCAGAGCTGTTTAAAATTTATATGTAAACTGTATCATTTCTATTAAGGAAGACAATGATTTCAATTGAATAATTGCGCAATACTTCTACATCCAGATGACTATTTTCTTATAGAACAATGAAACCGGAAAACGCATTCTCAATATTCTGATAAAAATTCGATATAAATACTAGATGCAATTGGCATATAACTTCAGTGACTCATATTACACTCTTCAATATGGATTTTCTACAACTAAACTTAGTTGGCGAAGGTGATTTCAAACCTGTATGAAAAGTTTCTGATATGATTATTGATTATATGTATCGGCTAAAAAATTTTAAAATTATAAATACTAAATATGGTAGAGAGGCAGCTGTAGAAGCAGGACATACTGTATTTCTCCCAGAGAGGTTAACGAAAGAGCTAACGGATGAGAAGGTGCATAATCTTCAGCAGTGCATTGAACAAATTGCGCTGGTTTATTGAGGCGGCGTAGATATTGGTAAAGCTAAAATGATGGCTAAACTATCCTTCATTAAATATACAGGTTAGTCATTATTATTATTCTGCATTATAAAATTAATGAATTATATTTATAGGATAACCTACCTAATGATCATCGTGTTCTTATAATTATATTAATGTACTTGTATATAAATATTATAATGTTTGTAATGTATGAAGTTGTTTGTTCCTACAGCGAGTTAGTATGAAAGATAACATAAAAAATTTACGTCATCATAGTTTATTTATTATTACATTAGAGTAAGTGGTCCTTCTATAAGATCAACATCAATTGATTTATTTCAATGCTTCATACATCTTATTCTAGCGCGTAGTTGACTGTCCTCCTGATAATAATGAAGCACCTTATTCTATATTGAAAGCAAATTTTTAGCACTTAATTGTAGCAATTCATATGTTATTACGCAGCGAATATTTTCACCATCGCTTCAAACTCAGAGATTATACGGTCCATCTAAAAAATACCAATAATGAGTAAATGATTAAAACAGGTTTACATACTTACAATATAATCTCCGTATGCACTTCTTATCGCTAGCATAGGTAATAAACGAATAGCATGCACTTCCTATCGCTAACATAGGTAATGTAAGTTAGCTTGGAGGATGCAACTAAACTTCATTCTTATTATGGTGATGTCACACTCGCTATAAATAGGGTGGTAACGTAGTTGAATAAGTAGTTAATTAAATCAATCAGACGATATGGTTGCTGAAAAAACGGATATGCCTGATATAGGAAATATATGGGATTTTGATGATAAAGCTGATTATTCATGGTCTGATGCACCTGAAGCGGTGTCTAAAGACAATTAGTATTGCGGTATAGACACCTCATTAATAACTTTGTTGTAGAACGTTTATTATTAACGTGGCGCTATTTATCGATAATTCTACCGTACTCGAGGTAGAAAGTTTATTAAAGAATAATGACTATAAACCTGTAGTAAAATTATTTTGGACGACATTTACCGACATATGCTGTCTGCACTTTGATATGGAGGAAAACATTAAAACTGGGCATCTAATACGTCAAACTCTAAAATTTGATGAACCCGAGAATATAGGTTATGGTATAAAAATTGAATTGCTGTTTATTACCGACGAAGAAAAGCGAATCAGAATAAGCATAGGAAGCATTGCAGTATAATTATCGGAGCAAGCAATCAACCTATCCTTTTCGGCTGTGGAGGTAATAAATCAGAAGCTAAATTATATGAATGATTATCGTAATTATTCGATTTATGAAGATTTTATAAATGAACGCATATTATATGAAACAGTATTTTATTACCGTGATTCAATATACAACTTTATTCAGCTTCATATGATAATTACATTTGACGTACAATACTAGTAAATGGTTCATACTCAACTAATATATCGTGCAAAATAACACAATATGCCGAAGTATCGACGGCAAAGGCCGAAGATGCTTCAACTGCTAATTTCAAATCAATAACTACATTATGAATAATCTCGTTTTGACGAGTACAGTTACATGTAAACATCGGCCGACTCTTAAATAGTTCGTAACTAAGCATAGAACCCTGTGGCGAATTATAATATTGATTGAGAAAATTTAAATATTTTTCGTGAGCACCCACGTATTTGTTACCAGCGAAAACGAGATTTTTCTGCTCGTACGGATATCGTCTATTATTAATATATGCTTTTATATTCGAGATATTTAAGTGAACGGATTTTGCTTCACTCTTTTCCCTATTATTTCGCTTCTTAGTATGGAAAGCAACCACTAGCCATTGAGGACGTTGAAAGCCAGTACTGCTCTTCACCGCCCAAACCATTGACGTTGATGCGGGTAAGGTCGAATATATGTACAAATCTCGAGTGTAAAAAGCAACATGTATCGGTGAATTTTTTATTAATCTTCTGATAGATAGACAGCTTCATAGCATCATTCGAAATTACATACGGAACTTTCCACGTAATCTCCGTCAAGTTGATCTTAACATCCGTTTCACCGCTGTAGCAGTCGACATCGGTCTTGGATCGAACCAATACCAGCTCTTGACGTATGTTGACTAGAGACTTCGTGTAACCCTCTGCAAATCCCAACACATGCTTAAGCGGTATGGAAGCACAGAAGGCGGTCTTGGTGCTATTTAACAGTTGAAGAGGCTTGTTTTGCGGACTCCATCCTGCATGCGATAAACAAGTACTTTGATCTGCAGTATATGAGCAATATCCTTTAACGGTACTGTTAATACCAGGTGAATGTACGTTTTCAATCATCTGGTCGCCTAACATAAATCGAATCTCATCGAAGAGGAAGAGAGGTGCATTATTTGTGAGATTATACGTTTTGTTTGCTTCATTAAGGGTTAAAGTACCTTCTAAATATATGGCACTATCGTAAGCTCCACGATCATATCTTCGTACCTCACCCCTGTAAATAAACTCTTCAGCGCTTCTTCAATATCGTCTTAATACTTTATAGCCGAGATATTGTAGAAACGGAACGTCGTATTTGGTTAAAAATGTGCTCTCTTCTGCAGGTATAGACCTATTGCCGAAAATCTTAAGGCCCATACTACTTCAGTTCTAATATAATAGTTACTTTCTCGTTACCAAAGTCCACTAATTGACCCTCTTGATCAACCAATTTCAAGGTTATGTTATCTATACGTCGTGTAAACACAGGTATGTAAATAACTGTATCCGGCTCCTTGATTAATTTATAACCTGGTTCAACGAGTACGTCAAACTCGAAGATTGTATGCGCCTCCGGTTAAATTACACTCTACATGTATATTCGTAGCGTGAATTATTTGAACATCCAAATCAGATTCGGGGGTGTGGCCCGCTCTGTAAACGTTAGGTGAGAAGCCGAGCATGCGCCCAATAGAATCATCCTTTCTAAAGTCTACGTTATGTACAGATTTAACTTCACATTTTAGCGTATTATTGTTCACTCTTAATATAAAGTCGATCGTGTTATGCGGGTTAATCTTACGCTGTAGAAATTTGTTAATTTCCACAATTACATATACACCACTCGGAATCGTAATATATTTATGCTCGCCAGTTTTCGTAATTTCGTAAAACTTTCGTTTCGTATAGAATTGCAACCGTAAAATCCTAACAATCCTAATCCATACTGGTTATTAGGATCAATTTCGATTGGCGGAAAATGCGTTGCACTGAGGACGTTTCCCTCACCTGTCAACGTGAACGTTTGAGACATGACTACAAATAAACAAATAATATTTCATTAAAAATTATTAATTTTATTAAATACATAAATAAAAAGTTTACCTCGAATAGGATTTGAACCTACGACCTGTACTTTGCTAGAGTATCGCGTTAACCAACTGCGCTATCCAGATTCAAAGCCCAATAGATGTAAATTTTGTCTATGTATGTAGAACTGATTTAAATTCTAGACGAAATGTTGTCTTTATGTATGTAGAACTGATGTAAATCCTAGAATTTACATCAGTTCTACGTACATAAAGACAAAATTTACATCGATTGGAGCTTGAATCTCTAGCAAAGTACAGGTCGTAGGTTCAAATCCTACTCGAGGTAAACTTTTTATTTATGTATTTAATAAAATTAGTAGTAATTTTTAATTACATATTTACTTTTGAACTTATTCGTTCACAACGAAACTCACAATAAAATAATGTTTCAAGCTATTTATTATATACAAAATCTAGACATATATGTCCACATATAAATGTATTATAATTTTGCTCCCTGTCATAATTATACCTAATTTTACAATCTTTTAAGTATCTAATTATTTCAAGTGGTGGCGCTAAATCTCCGAAGCTATCGTAATAGATGTCATCATGACATCGTTTCTTGGAAACAACCCAATGAGTACCTCTTCCTCTAAGATCGTCAAGGTTTACGATAGCATACTCATTAAGATGTGGTTTATGGGGTAAAGCATCACGCATAAATTCTCCTTTAAACAATGGTACGTCTTTAGCATACTTATTCAGATCGAAATCGGTTAATGCTCTCCGAGGCAAGTTTATAAGTTTTTTGGATATGGTTTCAAGTATAATGCACATCCCTTCTTATGATGATGCAAATAAAGTCCTTTGCCACTCCTTAGAGCTACTGCCTTCATTGTTTGGGTATGGCGTTGAGTCTCCTACAATTGCTACTTCGCCACCGAAGCGTCGTTGACAGCTTTATCTATACCGTTAGCACCACCGGCGAGAGCACCTGCAGCTGAGAGACCGGCGAATAGAGGTATTAGGAATGGTATAAAGTCGCCAGTTTTAGGTATCAGAATGAATCTAGGTAATTACACCTTCTTCTTTCCGCCGGCAATCTTAACAGCCTTCTTAGAGACCGATAGACCAACATCAATAAGTTTCTTCAGATTACCATGTTTGAGCAGACGCTTGACGTATTTTAGAATAGGTTTTAAAACTCCACCTCTAAACGAGCACCTCTTCGTCTTCTTCTTCGTAGCACCCATACCTAACGTGGTTTTAAGCTTCATGGCATTCGGTACGGCAAAGGCTGCTATTTTCTCACCAAAACTTGAATCCTTCGAGCGTACACGATTCCAAGCTTGATCTCGAAGCACTCTATCTGCTTGATGACGACTTGTTAAGAATTATTATAGGTGATATCGTGTTCTTTGCAAGCTTCGTCTAGAGCATTTATACCTGGATCGCCCTGAGCCATCGTTTCTGTAGCTTGGTTCCTTGTCCGCAATGTCGATAACCTGGAATATGCAGTTCAACAGATAATTTGTTTATTAAGGTGTTTAATACTCCACTCCCGAGCGGCGTGTGAACTGGTCAGTATACTATCAGCAACTGAATGATGTATTTTCCGAAATATCCTCAAGAATTACCTGTGGATGGTCACGATTTCCTGAAATACGAAATCCGGGTGCGGGAAGACTAACGTGATGGTTAGCTTATTGGAGGCACCGCATGGCTTAAAATTCGAAAATGTATACGTTTACTCCAAGTCGCTCGAGCAACCAAAGTATAAATACTTAGAGCATGTACTTAAACCGATAAGAGGTATTAGGTATAATGCATTCAACGAGAAGGCGAATGTACTCATGGCGGAAGAGATCGCTAGGAATTCTATAATGATCTTCATCTTCTACGACATCTCGTGTCTCAATCAAGACAAATTAGCGATTATTTCAGTAGAGGACGACACTCAGGCATGAACTCTTTCTATCTCTGTCAAACATACTCAAAGATCCCTAAGCAATTGATTCGTGATGATGTAAATATGGTTGTGTTATTTAAACAAGATTGCATAAATTTGAAGCATGTGTACGATGAGCATGTAGGTATAGATATGACCTTCGATCAATTTAAATCAATGTGCGCGCAATGTTGGCAGATTAAGTACGATTTCGCATGCATTGTAAGAGACTTTGATTAAGGCAGATAGCGAAGCGGATTTGATTGCTATATCACATGCTTATAATACTCATTCAGACCCAGTAGCTCGCAATGGATGTTTGAGATAAGGTGATTAAGCGGAAGTTAACGCAGGCTCGTAATGCAATCAAACGCAAGCTGAAATTATTGAAGAGGTGAACTGCAAACATATCGTTTAGTGGAAACTGCATATGAACCTATAGTGGATCCTTTGAAACAAATCGCTAACATGGAAATTAAAGTACAACCGGTAAAATCGGAAAAAAGTACCGCCGCATCGTCAACACCTGCTCCGCTCAATTTCAAACTTCCGGTTGCACCTTCAATCGTTGAAACCGGTGTAGAACCGGCACCTGCCACGTTTAGACCCCTCCGTCATTCGTTAAAGCGGACGTTATTACTGAAACAGATCTCGTTGAAGAAGAGGAAGAGTAGGTGGAGCCAACTAATTTAACGCGATTACTCGATGACGCAGGCATTGCCAATGAATTCTTAGATCAATATGATTCTTTATCTCGCCACTATTTAGAATTACTGATCCGTGGAAGCCAAGAACAAATTGATAATACATACGGTCTTCGTTAAGATGCAAACTTAGATGAATGGGCTATTGGAGACTTTCAGGTGGATATAGAAGGACCTAATCTAATTATAAAATATGAGGTATATGAAGGCACTCCCGGACTATACGAGCTGCTTATATTAAAAAAGCCGAAAAAGTTTACATTGAGGCATGAGACAGCCTACGTTGATATTCTAGCTAAAACTAACGCATAGTTGTCTAAATACCGTAAGATTATTAAGCCGCAAATCAGCACGAAACGTTTCGGTTGTGGCATCATGAAGAATTTGTCGAATAGAGTGAAGGGGTATGTATACTGGAATACTCCTCGCGAACTTGTTGAACGGCTCAAACTGTTGCATGCATCGAAAGCAGCAGGTCATACTGGACATGATAACGAAATCATTAGTATCGAAGAAGAGCTCCGAGAAGAAGCTTTAATTGCATAACAATGCCCATCGATAAGTTTGGCAGACATTCACATTTAAAACATGCAGCTGCAAATATCAAATTAGCCTGGGATGATAATTACGATATGCAAGGTAAAAGACTTTGCATTGTCTCTGAATCCTTCCTAAAAGATGATGTTGCAACTAGGAGATACGTAAATTATCTCCTAGTTGCAACATCAAATGAGATTTAAAATTGACCAAGATGGTAATTACGATGTGCGAGATTATCGATCCAATGCTAGATACGGATTTAACCACCAAAAAATATGTTGATAAATGTAAGAAAATTCTAAAGAATGATATCGGTTTATCGATTGCAAAATTATTATCTGAGCGCGATCGTAATCTTGAGGAGAAAGTTAATCGTACATATGGTGATATAAGTATCCTCAGCAGGGATATTTATAACCTATAGAATAAGTTGTACTAGTAGTAATGTCTTTAAAGTTGGCGGTTGTCGAAGATTTGCATAAGCCTGCGCGGAAGAATTTCGTGAGAAAACGAACCATCGTCAAGCATCGGGATGATCTCTGGAAGACGGATTTAGCCGAATTTATTCCGTATGGTAAAAAGAACCGCAATCATAAGCATATTCTAACTGTGATAGACTGCTATTTTAAATATCTATTGGCACGCCCTCTAAAGTCCAAGAATGCCGACGAAATTTGTCGTGCGATGACTTCTATTTTGAAGGAGGGTAGAGCTCCGTATAACTTGCAATCGGATCAGGGACGTGAATTTTATAATAAATATTTTGAAGGGTTGATGTAGAGTTATGCAATACATCATTTCTCGACGTTTAGTGTAGAAAACGTAGTCATTGTTGAAAGGGTTATAAGAACGTTGAAAAATGCGTTATACAACGATTCAGCTTTAGAGGTAAATACAAGTGGCTAGATGTGTTGCAGGAAGTTACATTTGAATATAATAATAAAGTGCGTTCCACGATTAGAATGAAGCCTAAATATATAACTGCATCAACATATTTACCTATTCATAATGTTAAGGTAATGGTGACAGCAGAATTTAAAGTTGGTGATTACGTGCGGATTTCTAAATATAAATCAATGTTTGCAAAGAGCTACACTCTTAATCTTTCCACCGAACTGTTTAAGATTGCTAAGGTGAAGGTTGGTAATCCAGTTACATATTTACTGGAGTATCTCCAAGCTAAACCGATACTAGGTCAATTTTACGCTGAAGAACTACAGAAAACAGCTCATCCGGATATATTTCTCGATCAGAAGGTGTTACGGCATAAGGGGAACGAGTTATAGTTCGATGGCTCGGTATGGATAAAACACATGATTCATGGATTAATAAAACAGATTTTGTATAACATGTATATATTTTCGAACAGTAAATAGTTTGTTAAGTAACATATGTATATTATCATACAACTTCTGATATAACAATAAATTTCTTAACCTATAACATATTAACAAATAATAACAATAATATAATTTTCTTAACCTATAGCATAATAGCAATAACGATAATGATAATACCTAATAATAGTAATAAATAATTTATTAATCTACGATGTAACAGTAATAACTGATTTCTTAAACTAAATCCATAGCAGCGGGGATATTGCAACATCTCCAAGGCAGTGATCGATTCCATTAGGCAGCAAATACCTCTTATCATCGTGATTATTAAGAGCGACTTTACGATGTTCTATACTATAAACGTGGTGGCTTTTCCATATGATACTGCTTTGAGAGACGCTTGTAATATACCCGCTTCTTATACATTTTAATTAAGCATTGGAACTAATCCTATCTCTAATAACATAGTCTCTAACACCTTTCAACTTCCTTACCTCATAATCCTTAAGTCTAAAGCTGTACATTTTAGATGCCAAAGCCTCCCATTCATTAATTATTCTTCCACTCATTTCATCTTTCATCAAGCCAATTACTTTACCATTGCATCTTGGAATATTATAGGGGTTGTCTGCAGGAAAATCAGAAGCGTCGAAACGCAAAATGTTTTTGTGTATAAGATCGTATGCATCCTCACATTTCATCTCATACACCAGGCTATCGGTATCCATATATAATAATTTCATGCAACCTTAATTAAACTGACGTTGCATGGAATTATAGTGGAAATCATACATTAATGTTTTAGAAATGTCTAAAATAACCATTCCCACATATAGTGGCTTATTAAAGTGGATTTCCATCTTAGTTAACTCGATGGAACATGTAATAATTGGCTTCATACCTACCACTCCACCTGGTGACAAGTTTGACAATTCTATGATTTCTAATATTTTCCATGGTTTTGCCGCAATTTGCGTTATTTAACAGTTTGTATAAGTTTTTCTCTAAAGAGTTAGTGAACTCTGCTCGCAACCTCGTATTCAAGTCTACGTATGGTTTGAGCCAACGTGATTGGTTGCAGCTAATCGCGTGATGAACTTTCTCAAACACAAGGCCTGTTTGAAGGCATTGCTTCAAATTGCGGTAGTGAATGACATACTTAGTCCTAGAATGCAGTGTTGCAAGCAGTTTCTTATTTTTACCGCCAGGTGGAGTACCGTGTTCAACGCAGAATGGAATGTATTTATGACGATCATGCAAATTATCCGGATGTAATAGATCCACCTCTAGGATTAATCCCTTGCATGCACCATCCGGTAAATTCAAAATTGACTCAGAGGTTAGTAAGTTTAATTGCCCCTCGCTAAGACACGTGAAAGGTCCCGCGGCAAACATTGACTTTGAACCAACCCATATAAATTAACCATATCTGTGTAAAGGATAAAAGAGGATGGTTTGCTAGGATCGTATTCATCCATGTACTTATAGTTCGCCTTGCTATATTTAGTACAGCATTATGTTATCCCTCCTCTTATACCCTTTTCCACGAACAAAAACATATCAACATCGGTGAGCAGTTCCAGTCTAACTTTAGTGTAATTGAACATACACTACCAGGTGTATCCGGGAACGGTGTGAAAGAATGCCGGATCTAACGTGTGCGTTATTATGCACTTATTTTTGAAATTTATGAATACGTGAGCAAGCAGAAGCACATCACATGTCAGATAAACATCGCTATATTGACCTAGATTTTGAATTTGAAACGTTTGCCAAACGTTCTGGGCATGCGCATAATCATTATCTGTGATATGTGATTGCCTCAACCTGTAAAATGTATGCTTATCAGGAAGACAAGTTTCGTTAAATTTAGCCCACGTATCTATATACTCATACGGATACACCCCCTTTTTAGTTAATAGCTGCAGCTGCTCATCATTCAAATGACTAAAATTTTTAAATCGTTAAATGATACATAGGAGGGTAATTTATATAGGGACTCGTTCATGAAGCGATATGAATCTACAAATCGAAATTTAACTATGGAATAAATGTCTGGTGAATGATATGTAGCGTTCATTAGTTTTAGGTAATAATGAAATGTGACCGGGATGGCTTGGGAAATATCTTTTAACAGGAAGTGTGAGTGATATCCGGAAAAATTGTGGAAAAAAACTGGTATTATTCGCGGATGTTACGTGCTTGATGAGCACTACCGCTAAATCGACCGGTGGAATGGCAATGATCTCTTACTTTAATATCATAATCTAAAAAGGGATGTTCGCAAATATGACAGAGGGTGGATACATTATATTTCAGCATTTGCATAGCACTTAACGTTTCTTACACTTAACGGTATTCCGCGTTTCGTCATCTTTAAGATTCTGCACTAAACATTCCAAGTCGAAATATATAATTAATGGCGAAGTCTGCTTGAACTTATAGTTCTTAAAATACACATTCGAAGCTGGCTTTGACATCTCTGCCCTACATTTATTAATTAACTTACAGTCTCACCCATGATTACTTAGCTTAATTTGGGAACTAGAACAGTGGAGCCATCTATCGCATAGATATAATTTATTATGATTCTTCCTTAACTAGCCCTGATAAATTTTTGATCCAGCAGAAATGAACGACTTCATCATAATCTTTAGTTGTTCCAAGTCTCGGAACGTCATCATCTATTTCACTTTCAATTTCATAATTCTTCTGGATCATTAATAAATTAACGTGCTGCGTCTTCTTATCTTCACGTAAATAGACAGGTACTGCGTTATATTTAGCTGCATCTTTTCTAATAAGGGCATACACGTTTATGGATAAATTAGGATTTTGTTTTAAAATTGAGGGATTCGGTTTAATGTCATGGGAAACTGGATATATCCAAATTTAGGATTTCGGCATAATAGGGATAGGATGATACACGATCAGAGTCGCAAGGAGCGGGAAAAAGAGCCGATGCTGAAGCCCACCCGAAACAGGCTTCATCATTGTTTTTTTACATTAATGACGCACTTCTCATTTTTTATTTGAGGGGGTAAAGGAATAAAGGATGATGGCTTTATTAGAGTTATGCTGTTTACGTTCAGATAACAAGATAATTTTTGATAGAGCCCAACCACTATCATGTTCTTCAAATTGAAGCAATCGCTCCATCAAGCAATCGACGACATGACTATTGAATTTTTTTTAAATTTTCATTTTCTAGATTAGCTCTTAAAATATTAAAATTGTTGATCGTAAAACTAAATTCCCTATTCACTAAATTATCATCATCATCATTTAAAGATGGTTTAACGAATTCTGCAGAGAATTCTAAATTAACTTTTAAAATATTGTTATAAATGCTAAATCCTAACTGCAAATAACTTAAAAATATCATTAAAAAATGTCCCTAAAGTCCTATGCCCTAAATTAATTATAATAAAAGTGCTCACCCCGGATTTAAAGACTGTAGTCAAATCCCTCCGCTCGACTGTTGCCTTCATTGCGAGAGACCCTCCTACAGCCGGTTTCCTTAACTGCTTGACTAGTATCCTGTACCACTCCAATTCCCCTACAACACTCGCTAGATCTCTTTTAATGCCAATACTCAATGATGAGTCAGAAACGCATGCTTTAACCAGCCTTAAATTTGCGTCAATGATGTTTGTTATTCTGGAGATTTCATTCTTATCATGAGTATTGGCATGCTTCAATCATTTCTAAGTATGAATTGATTTTCGCGATTAACGAACGAACTGTGACAGGAAGTAGTATATGATTAAATTTATCGAATATGTAATTTATCGATGTAATTAATGCTTCAAATATAAATATGTAACCTACCTGGAGCAATACAAGTAATTATAATAGCAGTCAAGCGGTGAGCAATTTTGCTGGTAATTTAAATCTAAAAACTCATATGCATATATATATATATATATATATATATATATATATATATATATATATATATATATATATATATATATATATATATATATATATAGTATATATCAGGGTGACCAAACTCGATGGCCAAAACGAAAACAGCTGATTCCTCTGGCCAAAAGGAACAAAAAATTGTTAACACAGGGTGTATCTATTATTGATGGTTTCCAAGATGTTAACTTTTTTTTAATTTTTTCTATTTCGTGGACTTATTTTTTAAATCACGCTGTATCTTCCAAACTAGAAGAGTTACAAGAAAACACACTAGGAGAAATTTGTAGAAGATGAAATTGCAGAATATTGAATTCATTCGAGACGAACTCATCATTCAACATTTTTAATGACATAATGAATTCAGAAATGATTTTTTTTTAAATCCCAAGACAAACTTCCAAGAGGAATATTTTTCCAATAGAGATGGATTTGATACATGGCCGATAAAGGAAAAACTTCCTTTTTTCATAAGCTTCACAACGATATGAAAAAAACTTATGGTTGACGTACTAATTACTGAATTGTTACAGGAATACACCTCAGGAAAATCTTTTAGAGCATAAAATTACCTTCAAAAATATGGTAGAGTAGATGAGAATTGACAATTTGTCCCTCACTTTTCAATCAATCTGTACATTTACGGCAAGAAATACGTCTCCTTTACTGATATCTTTTCATCACCGTAGCAACGACTTGACATTAGTAAGTTAGTTGTCAAAATTTGCTTGCTATGACAGTTTTGCTGATTTCAATACGAGTTCTTTCTGTTGTAGTGATGTTGTAATTTAGTTTTTGAGTCGTTCTTGTTCTTGTTATTATTATTGTTCTTGTTCGTGTTCGTGTTTTCCTTCCTGAGTCCAAGTTAACATCTTGGAAACCATCAACAATAGACACACCCTGTATTAACAATTTTTTGTTCCTTTTGGCCAGAGGAATCAGCTGTTTTCGTTTTGGCCATCGAGTTTCGTCACCTGTATATATATATATATATATATATATATATATATATATATATATATATATATATATATATATATAATTTGTAATGATGGCTTATAATAAATTTATTTAAGATGAGGGAATTTTATATTTAGTTTGGAATAATGTGAATTTAAATGCTAATATGTTTTTGATGGAATTTTTTAATTTTAATTTTTATGCACCGGACTAGCTCAATCTCAATTTTGGGGATAGAGTTCAATGTAATTTAGTTTGAAGTAAAATTTAAATTTGAAAATGTGTATAAGAAATACACTTTATAGAATTATAATGAAAGTATAAGATTTATCCTGAATACAATTTACTACAAACGCATGCGTTGTAATGAACTTAAGTGAAATCAAAGCTGTCAAAGATGTCAAATAAATAATTTAGAAAAATACAGTTTAGATCCAAAATGAAAATTTAGAAAAAGAAAATAATTTAATACCTTTACAGGTGTTTACACAAGTAAATATTTAAAATTCTAAACCAAAACATGTATGTAATAAATATTAATTTGCAGGAAATTTACTAAATGAACGTCTATAATAAAAAGGGTTATATAAAATTTGTGACTCACATATACTGTCCTCACTGTAGATTGATGTCTTCGGATAACTCCAACTAGATGCAGGCAATGTCCACTCGATTGTAGTTGTTACCATCACCCATATACAGCTAACTCGATTCTCAGGTTGTCGAAGACACCAACTTCCGAAACTTAAGATGTTTTCTTCGAAATCAGCAAACTCCAACCACTTATTTTATTTTGGTAACTTTTTATTTAATTAAATTTAAAGCTTAATGAATGGTATCGTTTTAAAAGAAATATTTAAATATTATCCAAAATTTTGTTGATGAACACTTTTATTTTTAGATGCCGATTCAAATTTTATTTAAAAGAAATTGTCCGGAGAAATAAAACAACATTAACCAAATAAAAGTGGGTTTTAATTTGGTATAACGGAATCAACTCAAGATTGATAACACAAAAAGAAAACTTTACAAAATCGTGACACAAATTAACACGTACATAATATTTTCCGAAAACGACAGGTATCGGAGACCGAACTATTTATTTTAATCGTTGATATAAAAACAAATTCTCTCGGAAGTATTCTTCGTAAAGTATAACTTCCTTTACGAAGATTTAAATTAGGTTATGAAACTTACCTTTTTTACACAATTGCACAACACTGTTTTAACCTTTTAAACTTTGAGCAAATTCTAGAGAGCGAGTTGAATTTCCAGAGCACTTCCTTTTATATCTTTCTGGTTGTTACCAAAAATTCATTTTTTTTCCAGCCATTTTGCCTACGTATCTAAGGCTCTGATTGGTTGACATATATTACAAATTGGACTCAAATGGAAATTTGGCCGTAACTTTCTTATACATAAGTGAAATCAAAAATTAATAACAGAAAATAAAACTACACAAAATTTCGGACAAAAAGACACCTAACAAGCTATGGTTCCTGTAATTAATACACGAAATTACTTAATCTAACCTAAATAAGCTTATAACTATGTAAACTTACAAGCTACACTTAATCTAATTACATAAATGGAATTTTGAGAAAATTTTACACAAGAACACATACTTTTTGTGTTAGAAATATTTAATTTAAAGAAATTTTAAGCTTTTACAAATTTATCCTAAATTCACCTCAAATTTCACACAATTTTGCGGTGAACAGCGATGTATCCTTTTAAAAACTGTGCTATATTATGAAAGAACTTCTACTAATTGCTTTAAGAGCAAAATTTAAGCCTAATAATGTGAAAAAAGTATAAAATTATGTAAAAAACCTATAAATTATAACCTAACCAAACTTAAATCTAAAATTGGAGATAGTTCATATTTAAAAATGTTTTAAACACTTGAAATGTTATATTACAGGTTTGCAATTCTTGTCTTTATTATTTTCACTATATTTTAGTAATGCATAATGTCATATAGTGTTGCATTAAAAAAGTCTCTTCGTCTAATACTCTTATGAATCATTTCATTATAAAAATGTACACCACTATAAATGTCTTTATGCCAAAATGTTCTATGTGTTCTTCTTATTGTTAAACTTATATCAGAAATTTTGTCACTAAGTCGCTACCAGAAATATGTGCGAAAAATGTCTAAACTGTCCAAATTATAACCCTTTTATGAAATTTTTATATTTCCTGCTTTCAAAAACTAATTATACACTATCCCTAACATAATCCTAATTATACAGTTCATGTTTAAACACCTGTAAAGTGTTCACTTGCCAAATTACCCTTGAAAAATTGACTTTTATTGCAATAATTGAAATACTAAAATGACTTTACGAAACTGGTTATATTTAACATTCTTGACAATTTTGTTAGCAGCAAAATGCTTTTTATGATAAAACCAAACTAAGTAAATAATATTCAGACTAATTTATACCAAAAAAATCTATTTTAATCACATCGTGAACCAGATTTATATAAAACGGTGTCTTGCACATGTATCGAGCTAGAAATCACCCCTTTTTATGACCCAAATGTCATTTAAACTGTCCGATACTTCTATTACCTCTTTCTGAACATCTCAATATATTATGCTTTAAGGAAAATGAATAGTATACACCTGAATATATTCGTTAAACAAGCTTGCAGCAGATACAGAACAATTAAAAGTACTTTGGTTAGGAAACCTGAAACTTACTAATACTCGTAATTAATTATTGTTTTTGAAATGTAATATTGAAACTCACCTGATGAAAGCGTGATAACGACTGGTAAAGAACCATATATTACATTGCTCTTATATACGTCACGCAACGGATGTTGCAGAAATGTACATGTGGATATAAAAATGTTATCTGCCGTAATTGTTAATTGCGTATTATATTAAATTATTAGTACAAATTTTGAGTAGCGCTGATTAAGAATTTTTTAAACCGGACAGGTCTGCGGTCTGTATAACAGGCAAAAACCTGTTTGCATTTTTGTTCATGAATTATTACACATATATTGAAATTTTTCAATTTAAATTGAATGTTTATTTAATGTTTTAGTATTAATTATTTTAGAATATAATTTCATTACATGCAGCATCATATGATAATGATTTCTAGATTTAACTGACTGTTGTAATTAGCTTTAATATATTTAATTAACATGTATTAAATATTTATCAGTAACTGCATTGCTTCTTGTATTAATTATTTTAGAGGCGCGTAAATTGTTTTCCTTCTTACTCCGAATGCGGCCTCAGCCTGTCATCAACCATAATTGAAAAGCTACTAAGTCATTCTCGTGACGTCAGCTTAAATATTTATGTACATCACTCAGGATGTTATTCCGAGATATACTTTATATTGAAATTTAATGTTTATTTGAAAATACTTTATTAGTATTACATAGTTATCAACAACATTCTATTTATTACTAAATGCACTAATCACGAAAATTTCAACATAAGTTTTGTATATGATTTCATTTACAAATGCATAACAAAAGTATTTTTTCTAATTTATCAATAACATTATTTTCAACCATAACTGGAGCATTTACAAGATGTTATTAAATGATAAAATTTGCTTATTGAGAGTTTATATTTATTATTAAATTCATGCTATTACATTAATTAAAGCATATAATAATTTCTAGATTTAGCTGATTGCTGTGCTTTGTTTTAGGATTAAGCCAAAAATGTAATTACATGTTTATTATCAAATGCAGTAATTACGTAAAAAATGCAAATAGTTTTAATTCATAACATCAAAGTCTTTTTACAATTTATTACTTTATTAGTATCACATATTCATCAACAGCATTATTTTCTATTTATTACTAAATGATTTCAATTGCGTATTTATTCAATTTTAACAAACGATTATATATTACTTTATGAGATACCATTACCGTTGATAAGAAATTTTTAAAACAGGAACTTGGAATGCATAAGTTCGTATTTATAATCATATTGCAAACTTTCAATATAATTTTTATATATGAATTATTTACAAACGAAAATTGTTTTAATTCATAACATCAAAGTCTTTTTTTCTAATTTATCAATAACATTATTATTTTCAGTTATTTTATTACTTTAAAAACAATAATAAGATCTCTATTTTAATTGTAAAAATGTAATTGCATGTGGTGTTATACGCGCCGCACGTTTATTGATCTAACCAAATGAAAAGCTACTCATTCATTCACTATGACGTCAGCTTTAATATTTATCACACTTTTTAAGTTTTATATCTAAAAATCTGATAGCTCAGTTGTTTATATGGATATGCATAGATTCATAACTTAACTTACTCGAGTTCGAATCCCGGTGCAAGCAAATTTTTTCAGGCTTTATGCTGCAACCGAAAATTTATCTTCAACAGCAACAAGCAAGATGTCTACAAGGCCCCACAGATTGCGACATCTCAACAACGCGGCGCCGGAAACTAACACACCAGAAGCCGCTGAAGACCTCTGAAGAAGCCCTTAGAAGCCGACGAAGAACCTACCGGATGCCGCTGAAGACGTCCAAGCTGAAGAATCCAGAGGCTGCTGAACAATTCCAACATAGCGGCCATGTCTCTCATTGTACAGCTACTGGGCCAGCCCCCTTCCGGAACTGAACAAAGGGCGGGGCCCATCCTCGCATCCCATGGGCTTCAAGTCATTTCTCCTTCCGGTAGGAGGGGCCACTCCCTCTTCTCCCATTAGTCCTCCAATCAGAAACTTCCGGGAAGGGCGGGGATTAAGTGCTCGCTCACGTCCTTGGTTGATGTGACGTCACATCCTATTCCAGGATGAACATAGCCTTTCTACTGATCTTAATTGTAATTAATGAATCCTAAATGTAAACAGTTAATGTCAGGAGAGGTAACGGGACCATTATTATTTGTTGTTACCCTTCAATTGAGTAAAAAAAAAGAAACTTGGAGGATGGAAAAGTTTAAGTTGTCACAGTTCGCGTCAATAATAAAACAGATTTGATAAATAAATATTAAATTAAACAAGAAAGAAATAATTAAAAGCTAAATTAAAAATAATTGAATGATTTGGTCGCAAATAAATAACAACATCCGGTGGCAGGCGCGAGAACCAGGAATCGCGTAGGTGCAATCTAGTTGATACGTATGAGTATGTAAGTGAAAAATGTATATGTATATATGTACATTTAGATATCCGTATAGTAAGTATACACTATTATTTATATCTTTCTTATCTCTGTCTATATTTCTACTTCTGACTACCTTACGTGTCGAGGCACTAGACAAATAGCTGTTCGGTAGTAGGACGATACCGTTAGTAGGAAATGATACATCTTCTGGGGCACGATTTGGTCAGTAACCGGTCTGATCGCTAAGGTATTACTCAAGAGAACAATACAATTGCCTCGGATCGACCTGGCTACAAGAGGCGGTCAAGGTCGAAACAGATAGTCCTCGTTGCTGACGACTGTGCAAGAAATGAGTGGCGAGTAAGTACGTATGCATGGTAAAGAATTTGAAATTGCGAATGTAATGTACGATAGACACATTGATATTCTGTGTGTATCGGAGGCAAAGAGCAATGGAAAGGACGCTGTGGTGATGGAGAATGGCAGCCTAGTACTATGGTCAGGAGTTGAGACTGAAGTGTACGACGCAAAACGAGTTAGGGTGATCGTAAGTGAAAGAGCGAAAAGATATATTGAACAGTACGATTGGTATCTCCCCGGGTAATATAAGTTAGAATGAAAGTAAAGCTTTGAAGAATTTTTCCTATTGCATGCTATGAACCGGTGGATAGATAAAGACGCCAGGAGCGTGAGAACTTCTGGAATGAAGCAGAGAACGTGTTAAACGTATGTAAGCCAAACGAAAGAGTGATGATAGTGGGGATTATGAACGGATGGGTAGGTGTACAGAGAAAACATACTAGACGCGTTCTACGAAAGTTCGGTGACCAAAGGGTCAATGAGAGTGGTGAACGCCTGGTGAACATCTGTGTGGAGAGAAGCCTGTTTGTATCCAATACGTGGCTTAAACATAAAACTGTGCGTATGTATACATGCCAAAGAGGTGAATCTAAAAGTACGATAGACTTGATAGCGTATAATGAACGGCTTAGAGACCTGGTGAAAGACACAAAAGTAATGGGCGGATAGGAGTGTGAATCGGACCTATGTCGAGAGTGTGTTTAGGGAAAAAGTGGGTCTGGAGGAGGGACGCAAACGTATTGTGAACGTCCATAATTAGGGTAGACAAACTAGTGGATAATGGTGCGAGAATGAAGTAATCAGATGCTGTGAGTAAAGAGTTGAATGTGAATGAAACAGTGTGGAACGAACAAATAGAAGATACTGACGCTGAAAGTGCATGGATAAAATTGAAAAACTGTGTTGTCAATTTTACGTACAGATATGTGGAAAGGCATCTATAGGTAGACAGATTAAAAGGCAGTATGTAAGAAAAAAAAGCATACATGGCAATGATTGCTGCAAAAAATGAGTTTGAGAAAAAGCCATTGTATGAGGTGTACAGATTAAGAAACAAAAAAAGCGAGGGAGGCAGTGAGAATAAGTAAAGAGAAAGTGGTGGCTGTGGTAAGAGAAAAAATGCAGAATAATTTTGAGAGAAACAGAAAACTCTTCTGGAAATAGGTCAAAAATACAAAAGGTGGTCCAAAACAAAACGCTGCAGGAGTGATACATACGAACAACAAAATAAAATGGGATGATTGTGAAGTGAAGAAATACTCGCAAGAAAATTTCGGAAAGCTGTACAGTAGTGTAGAAAATAAGACTACACGGCTAAATAAGGAGAATGTAGAAGGAATAGTGAATGAAACTGTGGATATTGGGATAAATGAGGTAGAGAACGGTAGAAAGGTTGAAAAACGGCAAGGGAGCAGGCGTAGATGAAATCACGGGTGGAATGCTAAGGTATGGGGGTGCAAAGCTTATACGAACAAGAGTGATTGCAAGAACTACAGATGAATGAATAAGCTTGCTCAGTGTGCCTGGTAAAGCATTTGAAAGAATTATCATTGATGGAGTACGAGAAACTACACAAACTAAGATTTGCGACGTGCAGGGTGGCTTCATTCCAGGGAGTGGATGTGTCGATCAGATGATTGCTGTCTAGCAGGTGATCGAAAAGTGTTTAAGAGTAAAAAGGAAGCTGTAGGGACAAAAAATCATGAAGAAAGGTTGTGAGTAAAAAATAAATAAGTGGTAGGGATTGTTTTGTCTACCCCGCAAGAGAATGGCGTGATGGTTAAGTTAATTTAAGTTAAGTCGTTCTCCGTGCATTCTTATCTCCTCATACCACCCTATCTTCCGCAAGATTCATAAATTGTCTTTGCCATGCCATTCTATTTTTAAAACTCCTCATCTTTCTTTCCTTTATTATACACTCCACTACATTCACCCGGCCTTCCCTCTAACCTCACCTACATATATTTGCTTCCTTAATCTTGGGTTGTTCATTCTCCCAATGTGACCAAACCAACGTAATATACTACCTTTAGATCTATCTATCATCGTCTTTTCCTCGCCACACTCCGTCATTACCAATTCATTCTTTATGGCGTCCCTTCTCGTTTCACCACATGCGCTTCTCAGGAATCTCATACCCACGGCATTTATTTTTCATTCGTGGTTTCTTTGACATACCCATGTCTCACTTCTATACAGCACCGATGGGACAAACACGCCATTATGGATTGCTCGTTTCGCAACTAATCTCATGCTTTTGTTTCTCATTATCGTCCACATACTTCCAATCACTTTCCTCTCAGCATTGACCCTTCGTACAATCTCGCCCTTCATTGTACCATCTGCAGTAAACATTCTACCCAGATATACCAGCCCGTTCACTTGCTTCAAAATTTCATCTTGCAGAGTAAATACTTTACTCTCCTTTCCACCTTCCCGATTGAACACCACAACCTTAGTTTTGTTCACGTTTACCTTTAGGTCCATGCTCTCACAGACTGTATCAAACTTCAGAGCGGTCTGTCACCAACCATTTCACCATTTGTATAGGTACATGCTTGTCTAACACATTTTTCCATGTGTGCATTGAACAACCACGGTGACATCACACAGCCTTGTCGCAGTACTTGCTCAATATTAAAGTATTCACTCACACCTGCTCTCATCCTGACACATGTTCGACTGCCGTTGTATACTGCCCTTATTCCATTTATTAGACCTTTATTTACGCCATACTCATTTAATATTTCCCACAGCCTCTCCCTATTCACTCTGACGTATGCTTTCTCCAGATCCACAAACCCACAGTACAGCATCCTTTTCGCCCTTAAGCACTTTTCGATCGCCTGATTAAGAGCAACCATCTGATCGACACGTGCTCTCCCTGGCTTGAAGCCACCCTACACATTCTAAATCTTAGTTTGTGCAGTTTCTCGTACCCTATCAATCAGAATTCTTCCAAATACTTTACCAGGCACGCTGAACAAACTTATTCATTCCACTGTAGTTCTTTCAATCACTCTGGTTCCCCTTACCCTTATAGAGTGGTACAATGTTCGCGATCTTCCAATTCCTCAGCACTTTTCGACACGTATGGCATACCTTGAATACATCATACAATCTTCGTATAAGCATTGCACCCCCATACTTCAGCATTTCACCAGTGATTTCATCTACGCCTGCTTCCTTGCCGCTTTACAACCTTCCTACCTTTTTATCCCATATCCTCAGTTTCATTCACCATTCCTTCTACATTCTACTTATTTAACCCTGCAGTCTTGTTTTCCACACTACTGTACAGCTTTCCGAAATATTCTTGCGAGCATTTCCTCACTTACCAATCGTCCTATACTATTTCGTTGCTCGTATTCATCTCTCCTGCAGCGTTCTGTTTTGGGCCACGTTTTTATATTTTTGACCCATTTCCAGAAGAGTTTTTTTATTTCCCTGAAAATCATTCTGCATTTTCTCTTCGTCCACAGCCATCACTTTCTCTTTACTTATTCTCACTGCCCCTTTCGCTTCTTTTCTTGATCTGTACACCTCATTCAATCGCTTTTCGTGAATCTCATTTTTTGCAGCAATCATTGCCATGTTCGCATCTTTTTTTCTTACGTACTGCCTTTTTTACCGACTCATTCCACCAAGCACATTGATCCATGCACTTTCAACGTCAGTGCCTGTTATTTGTTCGTTCCGCACTGTTTCATTCACGTTCAACTCTTTACTCACGGTATCTGCGTCTTTAATTAATTTAATTCTCACAACATTACCCACTAGTTTGTCTAACCTAATTCTGGATGTTCACACTACGTTTGCTTTCCTTCCCCAGAACAACTTCTGCCTTAAACACACTTTCGATATAACCAAAATGTGGTCCGATGCACTCTCCGATCCACGCATTACTTTTGTGTCTTTCACCAGGTCTCTAAGCCGCTCATAATATACTATCAAGTCTATCATACTTTTAGATTCACCTCTTTGCCATGTATACATAATATGCACATTTTTATGTTTAAACCACGAATTGGATATAAACAGGCTTCTTTCGACACAGATGTTCACCAGGTGTTCACCATTCTCATTGACTCTTTGGTTTCCGAACTTCCCTAGAACGTGTTCAGTATGTCCTCTCGGTACACACCCATCCATTCATATCCCCCACTATCATCACTCTTTCGTTTGGTTTACGTACGTTCAGCACGTTCTCTACTTCATTCCAGAAGTTCTCACGTTCCTGGTCTCTTCCTCCATTCACCTATGCATACCATGTAACCAGAAAAATTTTTCGAAACTCCACTTTCATTCGAACCCATATTTCCCTGAGAGATACCAATTCGTACTGTTTAACACATCTCTTCGCTATTTAACTTACGTTCACCCAAACTCTTTTTGCGCCATACACTTCAGTCTTAACTCCTGACCATAGTGTAGGCTGCCATCCACCATGTCCACACCATCCTTTCCTTTGCGCTTTGTCTCCGATATACACAGAATATCAAGGTGTCTTGGTTATTATAAGCATAAATTTTTGCCTTAAAACTCTGTTACGTTCACCGTAGATAGTAAATACTCTTCGTGCGTGAAGTTTAATCGCCTCGGCATGATTATTAATTATTACTTCAAGTCAAATAACTAGAAATAATGACAATTGTATTGATTGTTTTTTTAACGTCGTCATGACAGTTGTCATAGCTTACTAACAAAATGTACAAACATAGCACATTACACAAGGTTACCCTTATTTTTAATGCTAAATAAGATAGCATTATAAAATTAAGGGGATTCCATTTTAAATAAATGACTTTTTAAATTTTTTATAATTTAATTTTTGGTCACCCTGTATTTATTTAAAATTAAAACATCCACTCAGTATATGAAAACAGGTCCCTTTCTACAAGGAATCCATCTTAAACTGAATAATAATAATAAATTATTTTAGGGTCTGCAAACGTCATTTTTGACGTAAAATATTAAATATCTCAAAAACTGCTAAACTTAGGTATAGGACATTATACATAAAATATGTCTAAAAATGAAATATTATATAGGGTGTCCCATTTAAAATAAGAGGGTAAACATCAACTTTCGGTACAACCGTAAGTACCACCATCTTGAAAATATTTTAATCGAGTTGCTCCCAGTGACATTGACACACTGCCAAATTTTCAAAATATTCCATTGCGTACTTTTTGAAAAATCGATCGCTTCGGTTCGGTGTGGGACACCTTGTATTTTTGCGGTTGTTTGCAGATTGTCCAAAACTGATAGTGAATCTTCGATTAACGAATAATTAATATCAGAAGTTTTTACTTTTAGACTGCAAGATTTGAAATATTTCAGGTTTAAAAATCAGATTATTGCTCAACTGGGGGTTGAATTTAGGTCATTAAATTATTCAATCGGAAAATGTAAGACTGAAAATTGAGTTGGATTTTAAACTCTAACAAAAAAATCATTAATTCGGTCTAGAGATTAATAATTTTGCAATATGGTAGTTAAAAAAAACATTAAATTATTTATGCATACTTTATTAAGTCACGACTCACAATTAAACCTATATGCAAATTAAAAAATTTGATTATTTTACGAAAAGGTTGTTATGAAAATGTGTCTCGCTTTTGTATGTTCACAATAATCGACTCGGGTGGTTTTTATTTTGGAGAGAGAAACATAAAATTAAAGCTGTGGTTTGGCTACATGTACATCCTGCCTTTTTTTATTCTACACATTAGAAATTTCAGATATGCGAGGTTCTGGTTATTACAAATTGAATTAAACTGAATTTAATATTGCGTATTCGGCAGTTTTTTAATTTCTTTGCATAATTTCAGAAGATATGCATAAATTTCATTTTTTAAGGATTTCATTGATTTTTATGATGTAGAATTCGGAAAACTTGCTTTAAATAACATAAGAATTTGTTTAAAATTATTATACCTGGTATGAATATCTGGAAACGCTTAACGCATCACTTATTAAAAATTATTCAATTTTGCAAATGGTTTCGTTATATCGGTTTGTATTAAGATATTTAATAAACCCCAAAAAGTTTCAGAAAAATCTCAAAGTGATGTTGTGGATATTCCCCATTACTTTTAGATCAAAAAGGGAAAGTGTTTTTTACGGTAGTTTATCATTTGGTTCTAACCTTTTTCACAGTATAACAAATAAGTTCTAAATAGACACTTCAAATATATCCGTAAAGTACTGTTTACCCAATACAAGAACTATCAACTTTATCACAAAAGTTGTAGAGACCTTTTTCAGGGACAACTATTTTTTTTAAGAAATATAACAATAGAAAGAGATGAACATGCGCTATGACGTCATTAGTGTCGACCATCTTGTCGGCTATTTTGTGGGTGTCCTAACGACCCTTGTGAGGGTGTAGCTTGTCGGACATTTCTGTTTGTCAACCATTTTTGTTTTTGCGAGAAATTTGAAATGGTATTCTATTAAAAGGCCCTCATGCTATCTGATAACCGATATAGGATGCCAGAACTTGTTCTCGGGTCTTCGCCCCTCTGTTGGGGCTCCTTGGCGGGAAAACTTGAAATTTGAAATACTATTATAATGAGGAGTCCGGAACTTGTTCTCGGGCTTTTGCCCCCTTGTTAGCTATAGGTCTGTGGTACATGTTCGCGGGTCTTCACCCCCTTAAATCAATCAAACCGTATAAGCAGATTAATCTCAATCAAATCAATCTCGATCAAATCAATCAATCAGATCAATCTCAATCAAAGAAATCAAGCAAATCAATTAATCAAAGCAATCACAGCCAAATCAATCAAGAGGCTGAGCTAACAACTCTTCATAACCTTCAGGTAACGATTCTCCCACTGTATGTTCCTAACTCCTTCGAGCGACAGGTTCCTTTATTGATAAGGTGAATAAGCGTGAGGGTACCGGCGAGGGAAAACAGTCAATCAGCAAATCAATCATCCAAATCAATCTCAATCAAATCAATCTCAATCAAATCAATCTCTATCAAATCAATCTCAATCAAATCAATCTCAATCAAATCAATCTCAATCAAACCAATCTCAACCAAATCAATCTCAATCAAGTCAATCTCAATCAAATCAATCTCAATCAAGTGAATCCCAATCAAATGAGTCTCAATTAAATCAACCTCAATGAAGTCAACCTCTATCAATTAAATCCCCATCAAATCAGTCTCAATCAAATCAATCTCATTCAGATCAATCTCAACCTAATCAATCTCAATCAAATCAATCTCAATCAAATCAATCTCAATCAAATCGATATCAATCAAATCAATCTCAATCAAATCAATCTCAATGAAATCAATCTCAATCAAATCAATCTCAATCAAATCAGTCTCAATCAAATCAATCTCAATAAAATTAATCTCAATTAAATCAACCTCAGTCAAATCAGTCTCAATCAAATCAATCTCAATTAAATCAACCTCAATCATATCAATCTCAATCAAATCAATCTCAATCTCAACCAAATCAATCTCAATCAAGTCAATCTCAATCAAATCAATCTCAATCAAGTGAATCCCAATCAAATGAGTCTCAATTAAATCAACCTCAACGAAGTCAACCTCTATCAATTAAATCCCCATCAAATCAGTCTCAATCAAATCAATCTCATTCAGATCAATCTCAACCTAATCAATCTCAATCAAATCGATATCAATCAAATCAATCTCAATCAAATCAATCTCAATGAAATCAATCTAAATCAAATCAATCTCAATCAAATCAATCTCAATAAAATTAATCTCAATTAAATCAACCTCAGTCAAATCAGTCTCAATCAAATCAATCTCAATTAAATCAACCTCAATCATATCAACCTCAATCGAATCAATCTCAATCTCAATCAAATCAATATCAATCAAATCATTCTCAATCAAATCGATCTCAATCAAATCAATCTCTATCAAATCAATCTCAATCAAATCAATATCGATCAAATCAATCTCAATCAAATCAATCTCAATCAAATAAATCTCGATCAAATCAATCTCAATCAAATCAATCTCAATCAAATCAATCTCAATCAAATCAATCTCAATCAAATCAATCTCAATCAAATCAATCTCAATCAAATCAATCTCAATCAAATCAATCTCAATCAAATCAAGCTTAATTAAACCAATCTCAATCAAATCAATCTCAATCAAATCAATCTCAATCAAATCAAGCTGAATCAAATCAATCTCAATCTCAATCAAACAAATCTCAATCAAATCAATATCAATCAAATCAATATCAATCAAATCAATCTCAAACAAGTCAATCTCAATCAAATCATTCTCAATCAAATATAGCTCAATCAATCAAATCATAACTTATAGCTTTCAAAAACGGCCTCCCAATCAAAACATTCCTGTTTGGTTACAGCTTACAAAACCCAACCTTTAATTTTAAACTACCGATGTAACTTAAATTACAGCATGCAAAAGCTAATCTAGTTAAAGGTACTGGTTTGGATTCAACACACACAAAATACGCTCGACGCACAACAACCACACACACACACACAAACACATCAATTAACCAATACCATAACTAATCAGCATCGCAAACACTAACTCTCATATACTATTACACACACACACATAGCTCCACACACACACACACACAGCACATCACACACACACACATGCACAACATACAAATCACAAACATGCACTCACTCATAAACCACAGCACAAGCACATGCACACACACACAGCACACACACACACACACACACACACACACAGCACACAAATCACGCACATACACCACACAACACGCACACGCAAACCACACACACAGCACACACACAACACACACACGTACACACAAAGCACACAAACGCACACCACACGCACACAGCACACCACACACACGTACACACGCACGCGAAACGCACACGCAACACGCACAACACGCACAACACACAACACACACACATACACACGCACAGCACACACACGCAAACGCACACGCAACGAAACACACACAAACACACACACGACACAACACAGCAACGCATGCACGACACGCACACGCACAACACACACGCACACACGCAAAACACACACGAGCAACATCAATCACACTACGCACACACACACACACGCAGACGCACAACGCACACACGACACGACACGCATCAGAAACACGCTCACAACACGTACACACGCACACCAACACACACACACTCAACTGTTTATCGCAAAATGAAGTTGTCGATTTTTAGTGAAGATGCTCAGGATCAATGCTACTTTCATAATTGTTAGTTTGAGAAAGCTAACTTTTCCTGCATCTCGCTTAACTTAAAATCATAAACATGGGTTTCGATTGAACTTTTACGCAGGTCTCGACCAAATTTATTCTTTTTAATAGGAGACCCTATATATTTCAGCTTATTGAATGTGTCTGTTGCAAATGTATAGGTTCTTAGCACCTTCCATATTGAGGTGGATCATTCTATGAACAATTCTAAGGAAAAACGTTATAAACATAGGTCCAAATAAACATTTGCAAGACACGGGGTGTTAAAATTCTTATAAAGGGCTATTCCTTTCCTTTAAGAATCATCCTAAGTTAATTTGTGCAAGATCGGTACATAATAATAGTCATGGTCTATATTTTACAGATATTAGAGTTTTATGGATTTGGTGTAAATTCAGGGAGTACTCTGTTCGATTCCATTACCGTCTACCATGTATGAGTTTTTCAGGAGTTTTCCTCGTACACATATACTAGCATAATCACTACGTATACGCACATTATGTGCAGCTGTTTAGTCAAGAATTCTGGGGTAGTCACTTCTCCTCAGAACCCTATCTCCGTAAATTCCGATCCTGCCCGGATCTCACTTATCCTTAATCCCTCCATGCATACATACTTAATGTATGTATGCTAGAAATCTACGGCTGTGGCTCAGCTCGAAAGCTCAACAGCACAGGCCCTCTCAGAAGAATGAAACACGTTGCTTTCCGTTGCTTTCCTTTCATACGGATTGACAACACAAAGCTACGTGACGGCGTAAAAACAGTATATTAATGTTGAAGCTAAATCAAATTTCTAGAAGTACTAAATTCAAAGTGATGTTTGCGTATTAAAATTAAGTACACCCCACTCACTTTGTGATACACACGCCAAACAAAGATGTTAAAATACTATTTACGACAACATTATATTAATAATTAAAATTTCAAAGTATGAATAATTTTAATAAAACTGACTGTGAAAGTAAGATGAAGGAAAAGTCTAAGTATTCGTGTACCAAATATGCTATTTAACTGTACAAAGTACATGAATATTAATATAGTTATAATTAGAATGAAACGAAAGCAACATTAAATTAAATCCGATCATTGTATATGTATAACAAGAATAATATGGCAAAATTATAAAAGAATCAAGGAATTATTTATTACGAAACTTTGCCATTACAGATGCCGCGAAATATTCCATGAATTCAAAAAATTAACGCAATTTCCTTTTTTTCGTAAACCATTTCGGCTTTGTCAAAAATTAACATAAAGTTCCTCTCAATCTTTAAACAATATTTCTTTTCCAGTTTAAACATTCGCTGGAATTTATAATGTTATAGTAAAATTAAAGATTTAAAGATCTATACAGATCTAACAAAGAAACTGTTTTTGGTTAATAGTTGTACTTGTTTTTATACGGCGAAAACACAATGTGTACATTCAATTTTAACTATATATGTTAAACCACTGTAGTGTTATGGTAACTTAACTTATTTAATTGTTAAATCAAAAGGCAGTCTTTTATGGGAAGGAAACAACTTGAAAAACTAAGAAAACGCAAAGCACGCCAACTGTCATCACATATTTCTCTATGTTAAACAAAGCTTAACAATTATGCACGATAATAACGATAATGACGATAATAACGATAATGACGATAATGACGATAATGACGATAATGACGATAATGACGATAATGATGATAATGACGATAATGACGATAATAACGATAATGACAATAATGACGATAATGACGATAATGACGATAATGACGATAATGACGATAATGACGATAATGACAATAATGACGATAATGACGATAATGACGATAATGGCGATAATGACGATAATGACGATAATGACGATAATGACGATAATGACGATAATGACGATAATGACGATAATGATGATAATGACGATAATGACGATAATAACGATAATGACGATAATGACGATAATGACGATAATGGCGATAATGGTGATAATGACGATAATGATGATAACGACGATGACGTCGATGACGACGATGACGACGATGACGTCGATGACGACGATGACGACGATGACGACAATAACGGCGATAACGACGATAAGGACGATAACTACTATAACGACGATAACGACGATGACGTCGATGACGACAATAACGGCGATAACGACGATAACGACGTTAAAGATGATAATGACGATAATGACGATAATGACGATAATGACGATAATGACGATAATTACGATAATGACGATAATGACGATAATGACGATAATGACTATAATGACGATAATGACGATATTGACGATAATGACGATAATGACGATAATGACGATAATGACGATAATGATGATAATGACGTGCACATACACACAGACACACACACAAACACACACACACACACATAACACTAAGCCTGATGACGGAAGCAGGTCCGCTTCCGAAACGTCGCGCTCGAAAAGCTAAAACTGTAGAAATAGGCCGATTAACTCAACAGTTACAAAACACTTATACAATGTTAGTAACTCGGTACGGCCCCGAAGTCAATAACTTTTCAGAAAGCTTGAAACGTCAATGAACGAACTAGCACTAGAGGAGAACCAACTAACCTTCTTCTGCAAAGCCAGTGTCATTTTGACAGCGGTTGAGGATGTGTATCGACCAAAATGGTGGCCTACTCGAACATCTGTTGTAAAAATTCGCTGTATTGTATCCTATAATCTCATTGATTTTACCAAAATTATTACAACTCTGAACCCGGCCTTAATTCAGACGCGTATTGTTAAAACCTATTAAATAGCCAGAATTTTCCAGACAAACCTTATATCAACGGAAAGATGTCGCTTCGAGCAGCCGTTTCTGTGATAATCGAATTTAAATGTTTCATTGCGTAGTAAAATTCATCATAGCTACGACTTAACATTATTATACATAAGTATTGTCATTAGTTACAAAATAGTCTAACAATTCAGTCTGACAAATCGTTATTGTAATTTTAATTTCTTTCTTCAATTTTTCGCTATGGCTGTATCCTACACTAACGCAGAAATGACCAATATGATATTAGTTTATGGTTATTGCCAAGGAAATGGTCGTGAGTCGGTTAGAGTATACCAAGAAAGGTTTCCAAATTAACGCGTTCTACCAATCCATCAAACATTTACCGCTGTTGAAAGGCATCTTCGAGCAACCGGTAGTTTTGCTCCTGCTACAGTTGGTTATGGATGGAATCGTACTATTAGAACAGCAGGGGTTGAGGGAGAAATTTTAGAACGAGTTGAAGATCCGAGTTTGAGGACGGTTATCAGAGCTTCAAGAGAACAGGGTGTAATTCAATTTTCTCCGTAAAATTAATCTTTGTGTACTTAAAAATGAGGGTCACTTTCAACATTTACTTAGAGTTTAACTGAACAATCTATAATTTAATATAAGTTTGCTATTTTGGACGTTTCATATTGACTCTGTGCTATTCCTATTTTTATTTGCCAGTTCATTCTTATGTTGTTGTGTGAAGTTCTATTGTTTTTGGCGGGTTGGTCCGTAAATACGCTACAAACTTGTTGGACCAGTCCTAAGCCTGGATAAAGTGTGAATGAAGGCTACAATGAAATTTGATATACCGAGGCAGAAAAAAGTTATGGAGCTTTAAATGTAGACAAAGGGTTGTTCGTGGCGCCTTCTGGAAGATACATCACAACTATGACGTGAATTTAAATTTCTAATCATAAAAAACCTCTAAGGTATCAAATTTCATGAAAATCCTGTTATTATTAAGATAGATACCTAAAAAAGTTTGATACCCTGTATTTCGGAAACTGAAAACGTTTGGACTAAGATAAATTGGGCTAGATTTGTAACAATCCTTTTTGAGTTGTATTAAAATATACCTTAATTTAAGGTGTTTCATTCGTTCTGTTGTAAATATAAGAAAAATTTTAATTATTGAAATATAGGTATGTGGTAGGCAACTTAATTTGCATTTTGGTGTAACTTAAGTTGCATATCTTTTTAGGGGTTTATAGTGCATACTTCTTAAAGGCTTATATTCCCACTTTAAATTACTTTTTCTGCTCAATACGTTCCCGGAACGCGTCATCGTTGCCTTAATTCTCTGTGCAAATCCTTTCACGCACGACTACATCGTCTAATTTAAAAACATCCATTTTTTTCACTTCCTGATGAAAGTTGTGTTGTTCGGAAGCTTTTTTTTGGGTTTCCACCTAAATTTAGTGAAAAGTGCCATTGATTTGATGGTAAGATATTTTAACGCATTATACTAAAAATTAAAACGTTTGCTCTTTTCAGGCACTTTTACTTTTACTTTCTTTTCTTTCATTTTTACTTTGATTTACACTTTAATTACATTTTAAGTACGCATTCAATTATACTGTTGCGTACGCTTGCATTAAACGGATTATTACATTTCATGAAGATAAATTTATAAGAAATAAAATTCCAGTTTGGGTGTGATTGACAACATAAAAGCATTGTTATTGCAATATATTGCGCAACATTGACACAAGGATTACGTCACCTTGGTTTGCATTTCTGCATTATTTTTTATACCAGGGGTTCTCAAGAAGTATTATATATTGTACAGGTATTTATTTTTAATGATTTTTAGTATAAGACTAATTTTAAGATATATTTTATATAACCCTATCATTTTAACTGTTAATAAACACAGTTGTATATTTTTATCATTTTTTACATTTTGATAAAATTTCTATTGTAAAACGCGGTTTAGTTATTCCGAGCATTATTAAAAAATAACTTGGCGTCCGAGATCATTTTTATTGTTGTTAAATTTCAGTTTTTTCTATTTATGTTCAGTGGAAGTAACCAAGTCGAATTTGTGGTAATTAAACAAATCTAAAGAATGAACCACCCTACGGTAATCTTCCGATTAAGTCAAAGGCATTATTTTTGGTGAATGGTTTGTATCTCCAATTAGTTTAAAGATTTGTTTTTAGAGAACCTTTACACTTATTTCTTCATTATATATTATTTAAAACATATTTTATAATTTATACCATTTACACCACTTATTATAGATTCTCATATTTTACTCTCAGAAATTTGTCCTACTATTTTGTACAGACCTTTTAGAGTCGCACCTGTACAATTATGTAAAACCAAAATGTTGGTATCCTACGTCGATGATACATTCGTTATCTGGTCACACAGTTTACAATCCTTAAATCAATTTTTGGACAACCTAAACAAAATTCATCCTAACATCATATGCACAATGGAAAGTGGACATTTTAAAACAAAACTTCCTAATGGAAAACCTACTCATACCGGACAATATTTAAACTCTGTTTCACACTACCAAGCCAGTTAGATTCAGTTATGAAATCATTGTTTTTAGATCACTTCACTTAAACAAAACGAAAATTAAAGACATCGTGGAGTCGAAGATATCACCAAAATTTTAATACAGAATGGTTACACTAAATGGCATATTAACAACATGAAAAGGTTAACACTCTAACATACAACCAACACCTTCAGCTACCTTATATTACCTTACATCAAAGGTGTTACTGATCGCATTGCTAAACAATTTCCTAAAATGATTTTCGAACAGTTTCAAACCTTACAAAATTTTAAGTTAAGGAATCCTAATCACAAAATTACCAGTGAATGCTAAGGAGTATATGAAACTTTATGTAGTGATTGTTTAAATAGTTACATCAGCCAAACAAATCGTAAATTATTCATTAGAGCTCAAAAACATAAATTAACAATTCAACAAAAGAACACTAGTTCTTCACTAACAACTCGCCATTTGAAACCGGTCATAAAATAGATACTAATAAAGTTAAATTACTAGCAACAAATTACTATTTACCAGAAGAAAAATATTAGAAGCTATGGAAATTGAAAAACGTCCGCTTGCTTTAAATAAACGATAGTCTACGATTGCCAATAATTTGAAAAAATTGATAAACAAAATTACCTCGTCATGATTACCAACTAAACATAATATATATATATATATATATATATATATATATATATATATATATATATATATATATATATATATATATAAATAATTGTGATAATGTAGTGTAATGATGTCATGTAAATAATTTAATAATAAATAAATAGGTTGTTAAATGTTCTCAAAACAAATCGTTAAA
>JARFJB010001339.1:1775000-1782500 GCA_036346205.1 Vesta saturnalis
AGTATTGAGGAACACGTCAAACAAGAAATTAAAAGAATACAGTTTCATTTTTTGCATTGTTCGTAGTGTTTTACTATGTAATTACATAGTTTCACTAGTACTTTTATGGTACATACACAATTTAGTACATAGTGTTGTATGTATGACGTGTTTTATTACTGTCTCTTAATTAGGTGTTAACGAATTATTTAGGTGGAAATTGAGTCTGTGGTGTGAATTATTTGTGCTTCGATTGCATTGTCGTATGTGTAAATCACGTCAATGCATTCTGATTATGGCACCAAGACGGGTAATCATTTAATTGTATAAAACACGCTTTAAATATTTACACATAACACTTAGTATTAAACTATATTTATTTAAAAAATTTGCATTATGCCACCAACCTGTCTGTCATGCAAAAATTCTGGGCCCCTAGATCTAGTTGATTTAGCCACTAAGTTTGTAAAATGCGCAAAATGGATACATGGAGATTTCCTGTTGGCCTATCGTAATGGTAACGGCGTCCACTCTTCCAATTTACAGTTTATTTGTAATCAGTGTTTGTTGGTATCAGTATGTGATTTAGAATTAACGTTTGATAAACTACTTCTTAATCATATCACTATCATGGAAGATGATTTAGATCAGAAGCTTTCTGGGTTAACAGATAAAATCAATTGTATTGAATCTATTGTTAAATTAGAAGGCGATGTATTAAGTAGTCTTACGCTATCCAATAAGATTAATAATGAAATTAATGAAAGATATAAAACATCGTTTAATGTTATGTTGTTTAATATTCCTCAATCCGACAAACCTAATTTAAAAGATCGTTTGATTGAGGATTCTGGAAAACTAGTTACTATTTTGGCTCCTCTTGGCAATTTTCCTTTCCGAAAAGGATCTTAAGGATAGGTAAACTTCAACTTAGCTGCAACGCCCAATACTACCGATCTAAATTTTTATAAGTATAAATTTAGTTTCTTGAAAGCAGATTATGTTAACATAAACAATCAGTTCAGTAGGAGAATTTGTTTAACTGCTAATGATCTTTACACTCACGCGAATGTTAATAAGCAATTAATATTTCCACAGTCTCATGCAAATACTAATAAGCAATTTATACTATATTCTTTACCTACAACCTGATTAAGTCAGGGTAAGTTTTGGAAGACAAACCGGTGTTAATTTGATTATTTCAATTACTTCATTTATACCATTATAGGGGCAACATATGTTAACCATCGTGGGGATATATGTGTACTTTACAATTGGCTCGACATAATTTTGGCATTAATAATCAAAGACTAAAGCCCTCGATCTAAAGCTCTCGGGGTTTAATCAGATTATTAATGCCAAAATTACATCCCGGCAAACTGATTTTAAAATACACTTAAAATTTAGATGCAATAAAAATAGTCGACTATCTATCGAGATCTTGTTATATTACCGTCGATTATCACTCATACATAATTAAATCTATGGATAATGGTTATCATATCGACTCCATTTACACCAACCTTACCAAGGCGTTTGATCGAGTATCTCACAGCATACTATTTACGAAATTAAATGTTTATGGTTTCCATTCGAATGTTATTAACTAAATAGCATCATTTTTTCCAATTGCGTACAAAAGTCAAAGTAAAAAATGTCATATCATGTAATACGAGTTTATCAGTGATCTCTGGAGTATCACAAGAGTCACACTGTGGCCATATCTTATTTTTACCTTTCATAAGTGATGTTGCTTCTTACTTAAAAAAACTGTAGTACTTACTGTGGGCTGATGAACTAAACATCTTTAAAACGGTTATATCTTATTCGAGAAGATCTAGATAATCTCAATAGTTGGTGTATAGTTAACTATCTAAATTTAATTCTAAATAAATGCAAAACTACATTTACAGTATGAATGGTGTTATTATGGAAAACGTGAATGTTGTAAGGCATTTAGGTGTTATCTTTGATAACAAGTTAAATTTTAATAATACTAGTGACGTTATTATCTGTAAAGCTCTAGGGCTACTTGGGTTACTGTTTAGACCTACTATAGTAATTAACGTCACAAGTCCGGGAACTCGTGTTTTATAGTAGGAATGTAATGTTTATGTACGAGGTGACGAAGGAGTCGAGTCCAGAAACTCGCAATCAGTACTGTAAAATGCGTTCACGGACATTTCATACTGTAAATAATTTTATTTGAAAAATATATTATTTTATGCGTCACTTTGAATCTGCTTTAATTTTTAAAAAACACGTGCAGCTTCACTAGCTCAATGGTAGAGCGTTCGCTTTGCATGTGAAAGGCCCCGGGTTCGATTCCACAGTTTTTGAATAATATATTGTTTTATTGTAAGGTCTCATTTAGAATATTGCAGTACTGTTTGATCTTTTTACTATACTGTCTCCATTAACAAAATGTTTAAAAGATCGTTATTTAGATGTAAGTTATGGATAGTATAATTTGTTAGATAAATACAACCTATAGTGTCTACAAGGTAAAATAACCATTTTCCGAGTTGGTCTATAATGGTATTTTGCTTCAAACCTTTAATTTTATTGTGAACCCAAGCTGGCGTTTGAAATGAAGTAAACATTTGTTTTATTTCAGTGAATTTCTCAGACGATTAACGCAGCTAATGATGGTAACATGTTAAATTTGTTTTGTAATTCTACCCTTAAACATAGTTTAAGGGTATTAATTTATCACTATTATAGCTTCGGATTATAATTTGGTAGATACCTAGGAACGTAAATATCTGCTATGGTTAACTAGTATTTATGGCATTTCAAGCAAAATGTATGAGTAAAATTTAATTTTTCTTTGGTTTGATACTTTTTATTACAATTAGGTTAGTTTATTGACCTGTATCACTTTTCTTTAATTCATATTGTTTAATTCTTATCATTTATCTTAAGTTTGGCGCACTATGTACCAAATCAGTTTTAGTTCTGTTTATAATAATAAAAAGGAGTTTTTGTAAATGTAATATATACATATATATATATATATATATATATATATATATATATATATATATATATATATATATGATTATTGACCCTTATATATCATTATTATTATGTATTCTCTAATTAAATTGTTATTTTCTGCTTTGCGAGAATAAATAATTATTGATCTGATCATTATATATCTTTATTTGCTTAGTTCTACATTGAAATTAATTCAATAAAATTTTTTATTAACGACCCAAATTAATCGGGATACAATCTAACGCACTATTTATAGTGACTAAGAGTTACTACATACCTTTTTCATCGAGCGTGCTTCAACAAGAAATTTATTCTTGTGACATATGTCTGAGTGGAAATTAATTTTACATTTTCTCTAAATACACATCGATCTTACATCTGAAATTGCTTTTACAGTTTTCTTTTTATGGAATGTTCTGCTCTACTTTTTGTGCACTAATAACAGTGTGGTTATATCGTTATGATTACCTCGTAACTTAACTTCTACGATTTGTACCAAAATTATATGGTCACCTGTCCTAACTCAAGATTACTTACTATAATCTTAATTCCATTATCTGTACATTACCGATATACCTTTGGCTGTCATGTTTCTTTACTCCCGAAATCATGTTTAATTTGAAGTTCAAAGAGCTTTAAGTCTCAAACAATGCAACAATCCTCATTTCACCCCATTTCTTCCCCCACAACACTTTTCTGTAATGAATTGGTAAATTTCAAAATTATTTTCATTTTGGTTGTAAAACACTGCTTGCCTTGGTACCCAACATGATATTTTACAATATTTTAAACTTTCAACCCTTAAAACTGCAATTGAAGGATGATTAGTTTCATAATTGCGTTTCCCTTGTTTTTGTCAAGCTTTTCCATCCTCCTCAAACGTCACACGGTATGCTTGGTTCTAAAAACTTAATTGGCTTCTACGTACATCCCTCCAGTTTCTACTCGTTAGAGGATCATTTTGGGGGAAAGTCAAAAACACGTGTTTTTTTTATTTCCTAGGGAATGTCAATTTTCATATATCTGGGCTCAACGGCTTTTAAGGTATATTCATTTTGTTTAAATAATCCAACCCCCTTTGGAACCCCATTTCATTCACCTGAGATAAAGTTTCCAAAAACAGGCCTATTTTATAACCCTTAATTTCAAGGGCGTTGACTGAAGGGTGACTCAGTCAGTGAGTAAGTGAATGAGATTAGCCTTTTATTAACATATGTAATTTCTACATGAATCACGTAGACCTATAGCAGCTATACTGAGGATAGCTTTGTTTTGGAACTGTAAGATACTATTTGGATAAGTAGAGTTTCCCCAAAAGTAGTGAATATCTCACGTGAGATCCAAGGTACAAAAAGTAAACGGTTTTCACAGAATTATTATTACCAAGACGCTTTAATTGACGTAGAACAAACAAACTTTTATTTAGCGTTGCTAAAACAGACAAAGTGTGTTCAAACCATTTCATTTGTTTATCGATGTAAAGATCTAAAGCTTTGGACAAACTAACCGAGTTAATTTCATCGCTACTTGAATATCAATATTAATTTGGACATAACCCTTATTGAATACCAGAGTATTCGTTTTTGTAAGGTTTACTTGTAATTCATTCCAGCAGAACCTGCCATGTGCTAATGATAAAGTTTGCAGTACCTTTTCTTTCAACTGACCAATTAATTTCTCCATGTATCGTCAGCGTACATATTTACGTCACACTTAAAGCTCAAAAACTTAAAATTTAAAGAAACATCGGTTATAAATATTATGAAACGAATCGGAGCATACGAATGTTCTCTATTCCATAATGAAAAAAGTTTATTTGAAAGAAATGAGTGATCTACCACATCAAAGGCTTTGGCGAAATCCAAGTTGGTACTAACTATCCACATTTTGTTATTTAAGCCACAAGTACCATTAATTAACAAATTTTGCAAAGCAGTGGAGTAAGAACAATCTAGCATAGACCCAGATTGTCTATTAAAATTTGCAATAGAACGATAGTTCAATACATCCATTTATCTTTAGATTTAAATGATGTTCGCACTTTAACTATTTTTAAAACATCAAGAAATACGTCAACCTCAAAATAATGATTTATTATGTATCAGAGAGGATCGGCTAACAAATTGCAGCTACATAATAATTTAACATATGTAATTAAAATTAATAATCATATTTAATGTGCACATTGCGTTTTCACTGTACAATAACAATTACAATTATTAACAAAAACCTATTTCTTTGTTAGATTCGGCTGGATGTCTTATTTATATGCTAAGTTTCAAATTGTCAATTACTTCATGAATTTCAAATTAAAGATTTTCACAACTTTACACTAACATCATAACTTAAACAAATTTGTTAAATTTGTTCTTTGCTTATGACATTCTTCACGGATAGCTTTCGCCCGTTAAAGGGTGTTCTGATTTGTCATCTTCAACGCACTTTAATAATATTAAACCTCTAGCTATTCTTTAGTGAAATTAGTTATATTCCAATAGATTAGTATTTTAATTATGTGTGATAATCGTGAAAATATACATTCTCATACATACCAATTGCAATTGTTTATTTTCAATATACACTGTTACATTTATTAATTTTTAATTGCATCTGCTGGATCGAGCAAATAACGTAACTGTTATGGTTGCAATAACCGAAGTAGTAGAAACCAAGCCTTTAATACAAAATTAGTGATTTTATTATTTGGAGAACAATTTATGGTAAACTTATTTGACAATAATTAACAGTGTTTAAACTTTCATGTGATCTTAACGAAATATTTAATGGTTATTTCAGAGAAGTGAGACATTTATTGAAGTAGATTCCTCTGCGTTTATTTTTCGAAACTTCAATATACAGTGTGTTGTGAACTACCCTACTACAGCTTTATTACTCTGTATCATCCGTTTTAGTAAGAATTAGGTCTACAAAGGTGCATCGTAATTAAATTGCTTTTCTTAAATTGTACAGAGCATGCAAATAAGAACTTAACACAGACACACAGACACACAGATGCACAGACACACAGACACACAGACACACAGACACACAGACACGCAGACACGCAGACACGCAGACACGCAGACACGCAGACACGCAGACACGCAGACACGCAGACACGCAGACACGCAGACACGCAGACACGCAGACACGCAGACACGCAGACACGCAGACACGCAGGCACGCAGACACACAGACACACAGACACACAGACACACAGACACACAGACACACAGACACACAGACACACAGAAACACAGACACACAGACACACAGACACACAGACACACAGACACACAGACACACAGACACACAGACACACAGACACACAGACACACAGACACACAGACACACAGACACACAGACACACAGACACACAGACACACAGACACACAGACACACAGACACACAGACACACAGACACACAGACACACAGACACACAGACACACAGACACACAGACACACAGACACACAGACACACAGACACACAGACACACAGACACACAGACACACAGACACACAGACACACAGACACACAGACACACAGACACACAGACACACAGACACACAGACACACAGACACACAGACACACAGACACACAGACACACAGACACACAGACACACAGACACAGAGACACAGAGACACACAGACACACAGACACACAGACACACAGACACACAGACACACAGACACACAGACACACAGACACACAGACACACAGACACACAGACACACAGACACACAGACACACAGGCACACAGAGCGTGTCTTACAGAAGATAAGTTAAAAAATGTCCAGGGGAAGACGGAATAACAAGTGCTATACTGCTAAGGGTATATCAACAATTTCCTTTAATGATGACAGAAATTTATAACAAGTGCCTTAAAAATCATTTTGCCCAATGAATTGGAAGCCGTCCATAATAATTCCTATCGTTAGCCAGGAAAAGAGAATTCCAACAAGGTGTCAAAATATCGGCCCATAAGCAATTAACGTGGGAGGTAAAGTACTAGAGAAGCTGCTGATAGAGAGAATAATGAAATACACGTACTCAAACGGATTAGTGAACGCAAGCCAAATTTGATTTACCCCAAATAAAAGTACTGTAGATGCACTTTTGGAAATTAAAAATTTGTAGAGAAAATTTAAGAGAAAAAAGATACACTTTTAATAAGTTTAGACGTTAAAGGGGCGTTCAACGCGGCGCGGTGGCCAAAAATTTTAGACAGCCTGAAACAATTAAACTCTCCAAGTAATTTGTATTATCTAGCCGTAAATTATTTTAGTGAAAGGACTGCAAATTTAGAAACGAATAATGTTAGAGTCACCAGAACAGTTGAAAAGGGATGTCCACAAGGTTCGTTCTGCGGCCCTGGATTTTGGAACCTCACGTATCATTATTAAGTTTGAACTTTAAAAGCAAATTAGGGTTTTGGCATTTGCAGATGATTTAATCGTTCTAGTCACCGGAAGAAGGGTTGTCGAAATTGAGAACACAGCGAACCTAGATATACAAAA
>JARFJB010001339.1:1790000-1792500 GCA_036346205.1 Vesta saturnalis
CGTAGTTCGCTCACGGATGAAGTTAAAGAATGTCGTCCAAAATCAGTCGTTGTGCCGAAAAATATCGATGCTGTGCAAAAACTAATTGAAGAACATCGTCATGTGACATATCATGAAATCGAGAGATGTTTAAGCATTAATATGACCAGCATACATAAGATTCTGCACGAACATTTGTGTGTTCGGAAGCTGTGTGCACGTTGGATTCCATATTTGCTGACAGATGCTCAAAAGAATGCTCGTGTCGATTGGTGCCGTAAAATGATTTCAAAATACAACTGTGGTGCATCCAAAGCGGTATACAACATCGTCACAGTCCACAGTTTGGGTGTTTCAATGTGAAGCAAAGCCAGCAAAAGTTGTTCGTTCATCATCCGCCTTACATCCCCGACTTGGCACCCAATGACTTCTTCTTGTTCCCACTAATTAAAGATAAACTGCGTGGACAACGATTTTCATCGCCCGAAGAAGCAGCTGAGGCCTTCAAAACGTATGTTTTAGAGCTACCATCTTCTGACTGAACAAAGTGCTTTGAAGGGTGGTTCAATCGCATGGAAAAGTATATAGATCTTAAAGGCGATTATTTTGAAAAGCAATAAAAATGTTTTGCATCAACTTCATTTGTTTATTCTTTCTAGTCTCAATACATAAATAGCAACCCTCGTACCCAAACAGGGAATATCCAAATGAGCAACTGATTTATCGGTTCAACTTGCCGTCCCTTGAAGCATTTGTAATAGTCTCAAGTTTTTGCATAAATAATCTTATTGACTGCCCATCGATCCTATCTTTCTTTGATTTTCATACTTTGTTTAAGATTTCCCGTAACTTTGTCATCCGTACCCATAAAATCACCAGTGTTCATTATGTCTAACAATTTTAATACTTGTAATTCTCTTTTTATACGCCCACGTGGGGGACCGTATTTTCCACCCCTATGGTATATTTCGGAGGCCTTTTTCAGCCCCTAATTATTTTTGTTTTCACACGCCCACGTGTGAGACCGTATTTTCCACCCCTAAGGTTTCTTTTTGAAGGCCCTTTTCATCCCTGATTATTTTGTTTTCGAGGTGAACCCGTGACGGAGTTTTTGTACTTGCTCACGTGAGGGGTAGATGTAAAGGCAGGTCTTGCACTTGGGGTTATTCTTGGAGCTGGGGCTAGTTCTTGGACCTGGAGTTTGTCTTAAGGTTACTTTTGATGGTCATCTTTAACCCTAATTAAGGTCCTTTTGGTTGTATTAAGAGCAGTACCCCTGGAGGTTAGGCAAACGCACCCGCATCCAATGTTGGAAATTGCAACTACCCTAATAAGATATTATTATTAAAATTATCGGTCCTATTGTTTAAATAGTCATATGCTATTGGGTACGTTCGGATGATCTTTTACCTACACAAGAAATTTATTTATACATTGTATTTCTAATAAGGATGTTCTTGTAAAACACGTATAGAGCTTCACAACTTGTTCTCGGGACTTCGCCCCCCCACCCTGGCTGGAGATGGCGTGGGAACCCTAACCTTATAAGACAAGTGTAGAGCTTAGCCTCTATCGTGGCCCCCTTGGTGCAATTGCATGCGGGTTCTAACTTAATCTTACAGCTGCCGGCATTCGCCCCGTCATATAAAATTGTATTCTAATAAGGTGGCCCTAGCCTTGTAACACAGCACTTGTATCAGCGTCTGCGCCCTGGCCCCTTTGAGTAAAAATTGATTTTAGCGCCATCTAGTGGCGTATAGACTAATGAACATTTTCTATAATAGAAGTTGATAATGCACACCTCTCTCTTGCTCTATCTCGTTTCTCTCTCTTTCTCTCTTTCGGCTCTTTATCACACACACAAACAAATCAATTGATTAATTAATCAATCAATCTCAAATAAATCATGCTCGATCAAATCAACCAGATCAATCTCAATCAATTAATCAACCGAAATTATGTCTTACAGTTTGCGGAAACCAGATTACAGTTCAAAACTGAATACATTAAAGTCTAATCATATGTGACGTGCAATAATAAATAATCTCTACCCTAATGCAATGATGCTTTATGTATAAGCAGATTCTCCCTTTCTAAACAGGCACCACCTATACATTCGGAAAATTATATCTGATTTATTTGCATGTTCAATTACATACACACAAAATTGTTTCATAGAAACGTGTTCGTTAACTGTTATGAAAACCGCATTGAAAATACCGGGAAGTAATAATTACTTATGTATAACAGAGTTAAATTAAATTAACATGTTTTTGAGAATATCAAACTAATATAATGGCGATAAAAGGAAAAAGGTTTTAATGGCTTTATTATTATACGCGAATTATTCGTTAATTCGTTAATAAAGTGTATTCATTTCCTTCAATTTTATCTGCATTCTGTTTCGAGAATGTAGCACGCTTTCTAATACATGAACAGAATCTCCAATACTGTGATGCGTGTAGCAACAAAACACGTTAGCTAGCTAGTTTCACCTTTATATTATTTTACATCGAACCTG
>JARFJB010001339.1:1795000-1805000 GCA_036346205.1 Vesta saturnalis
TGTAATAGCCAGTTTATATCCAACCATTCATAAAACGTGTTTTAGTGAGACTACATGTGGACACGTTGTATAAAAAATATTTCAGTTCAACATATGGTTATCGTTATTAGAACAATTAAAAGAAAAAACTTCTAAAAGTAAGCGTATTATTTTTAATATATATATATATATATATATATATATATATATATATATATATATATATATATATATATATATATATATATATATATATATATATGTATATATATATGTATATATATATATATATATGTATATATATATATATATATATATATATATATATATATATGTTTTTTTGCCTGATATTGCTAACAAAAATGTCGATAAAGATTTTTTAAATGTATTATTACTCTTATAGGATGACGTCATAAGATCAGCTTTACAAATAGTTGGTACGTATTCTTGAATTTTAAACTTGTAGTTATTGTTAATTCGCGTATAATAATAAAGCCATTAAAACCTTTTGCCTTTTATTTCCATTATATCAGTTTGATATTCTTAAAAACATGTTAATTTAATTTATCTCTATGTTATATATAAGTAATTATTACTTTCCGGTCTTTTTAATGGGGTTTTCATAATAATTAACGAACACGTTTCTATGAAACAATTTTGTGTGTATGTAATTGAGCATGCAAATAAATCAGATATAATTTTCCGAATGTATAGGTGGTGCCTGTTTAGAAAGGGAGAATCTGCTTATACATAAAGCATCATTGCATTAGGGTAGAGATTATTTATTACGTCATATTTAATTACACTTTAATGTATTCAGTTTTGAACTGTAATCTGGTTTCCGCAAACTGTAAGACATAATTTTGGTTGATTGATTGAGATTGATCTGGTTGATTTGATCGAGCATGGTTTGTTTGAGATTGATTGATTAGTTAATTAACTGATTTGTTTGTGTGCGTGAGAAAGGGCTGAAAGAGAAAGAGAGAAACGAGATAGAGCAAGAGACAGGGGTGCATTATCAACTTCTATTATAGGAAATGTTCATTAGTCTATACGCCACTAGGTGGCGCTAAAATCAGTTTTTACTCATAGGGGCTAGGGCGAAGACCTTGATACAGGTCCTGTCTCACAAGTCTAGGGCCACCTTATTAGACTACAATTTTGTATGACGGGGCGAAGGCATACAGCTGTAAGATTAAATTAGAACCCGCATACAACTGCACCAAGGGGGCCACGATAGGGACTAAGCTCTACACTTGTCTTATAAGGTTAGGGTTCCCATACCATCTCCAGCCAGGGCGAAGGCCCAAAAACAAGTTGCGATTCCTACACGTGTCTTACAAGAACCTCCTTATTAGAAATACAACGTATAAGTAAATTTCTCGTATAGGTAAAAGATCATCCGAACGTACCCAATAGCATATGACCATTTTAAAACAATAGGGTTCACCCTCGAAAAGAAACCATAGGGGTATAAAATAACCGCATCCTACACATGGGCGGCCATAAAATAGGGGTGAAAAAACACGTCCTACAAGTGGGTGAGTAAGAAAAACAAAATAATTAGGGATGCAAAGAACCTTCGAGAAGAAACCATAGGAGTGGAAAATACGGTCTCACACGTGGATGTGTAAAAACAAAAATAATTAGGGGTTGAAAAAGGCCTCCGAAAATAAACCATAAGGATGGAAAATACGGTCTCCCACGTAGGCGTATAAAAAGTCAAAGGTGAGTTTTCCGCAGAAAATCCAAGATGGAGGCCAAATGATTACTACTACTCAAACTGTTTAATTTTATTGTTTACTTTTATTACTGTATAGGAATGCACTGATTTTTTTTTTCATTTTTATCAGTTGTTAATTTTTTGTATATCTGCAAAAATGATGATTTTAATTTTTTCTTTTAGTACATAATCAAACTTTATTTTTTTTTATATTTTTCTTTCTCACACAACTTGTGTTTCTAGATATCATAAAGTTATTCTGTAATTGGGCTTTTCAGTCTGTTGAATAAATAAACATTATTATTATTATTATTATTATTATTTCCAAATGTAGACTTGTCAAAATCACAATTACATTTTTAACCATTTTTTGTTAAAAAAATATCATTTTTTAACCTAAGAGAAATTGAGTTGTTTCCCCAAATATTAAATTACGAAAGTTACTATCAATAAAAAACTATTTTCCTTACGGACAATGGAATTATTGGTAAAAATCAATATTGTTTTCAAGGATCTGCAAAATAAATAATTGAAATAACGTAATTACTACATCAAGAAGTTAATTAAAATAAGGAACCGTAAGTGGCGAGGAACAGTTAATATTGATTTATAAATACTCATTCCTGAAAGTTGAACAATCTCATAATAAATGTATTAAGCTCCGATACGCTTTTCCGTAGGTACTTTCCTTATTAATGCATTCATGAGCAGTAAATATACTTTTATGAGGCAATTCCCTAAAAACCATTACATGTTTCAATAGTCTGCAATTAACTTTTATTTAATTTAAGAAACAAACGTGATAAAGGCGATACAGTGCTTAGTAACATTTAGATACGATTTTTGGCTTTTAATTGACACAGGAGTTATTAAATTTGATCCAAAGTCAATTTGGTGTGAATATAAAAAGGTAATTAATTCTTAGGGAGTAATGTCTTCAAAAAGGTTATAACGTCCCACACGTCTATGACGTCTATGACTTTAAGTTATTAGTATTAACATACAGGGTGTCCCAATAGTGCGGTAAAGTTTTTTTATGGCGTTATTATAATAGATACGAAAAAATTATAAAAGCACAATTGTTAAGCATCTCAAGGTGCATATCCAAAATTATTTATAATTATACAGGGTATCATTAACTTGAAACCTATCCAAACATACCTTTTTTTATTTTATATCTGAACTCGGCTCGTTTTTACAAATCTCCTAATATGACGTTTGATTGGAGTATACTGAGAATTTTAAAAGTTATGGTTACTTTAAGGATACAATCGTCATGAATTCAGGATCCTGTATCTTTTCTAATGTAATCAATTTTTTTGTATTTTGTGACAAAGATTATTTTTTGTAAGTAAGTGAAGTTTACCAGATCAACTATATTTCGCAATTATTATACTTTGTATACAGAGCGAGTCAAAACGCAAATCTGTAATTTTCTCACTTAACTTAAATAGAACATCCTATACTTTTTGTGCTCTCTAGGAAGCCACTAAAGAACCGTTACATTCTTAGTAACATTTCCCTATACCTAACTTCGGCGGTTTCTGAGATATTTTCCTTTTATTAACAAATCTTTTTGTTTGATTTTTGATTTCATCAAGTTAGCTATGAATTACACAAACTTTTTTACGATCTGTTTTGGTAAAAATCAATAAATTGTTCTTTTTATCTTTTCCTATTTTATTTTAAAATACTTAACTTAAAATTGTAAGAATATAAATACTAAAATAATTTCAATTTTTCAGGTACTTCGGTTCCTCATGTACTTTAAGCCAATATTTCGTGTTTAATTAACACTTTGTAACAACCTTTTTTTTGTGGTTGTACAAAAAAAATACGTTAATCTAAAATCATTAATTTATTTGGCATAATATTAGAAAAGTTTTAATTATTATTATGTAGAATTGAAAACTGGCAACTTAAATTGCATTTTCTAGAACAAATCTTTGGGTGTAATATTACATAAATAGTTTTAGTTCCCTTTCTTAAAAAATTGGATTTATATTATTGTATTCGCGCAAGCGTGAATATTATATATACTTGAGTTATTCAGAAAGCTTTTGTAATTCAGTTAATGCTGACTGTTAACAGCATTAAGAATGATTTTTACTTAATTTTTTATATAGTGTGCCATCATATTTTGATGGTAAGTTTGTTTTTTCTCATTATATTTTAGCTAAAGCCTTTGCTTTTTAGGCACAATTTTTTTACCACATTATTTTTTTTCCACATTACATTATTTTTTTGTTAATTTATATTGTTGTGGCTTTGCAAACCAGTTAATTATTTTTTTTACATTTGTTAGCATGATTTTTGCTACATTTGTTTAGCACGATGGTTTAGATCCCATTGTGTGATTGATTTTTTAACATGATGTTTGATATTTAGATCACATCGTGCGTTTATTTTGCCGACTTTGTGGGACATTAGTTCTCAGGCAGATTATCTTCCTTTATTGGATTTACAATTTGCTATTGTTACAATAGTAAAATTGAAGATAACTATTTTGAGTTTACCTCTGATCGTTAATTTGACGTGTAAAACTCATAACCATGGATAAGAAAACTAGTAATGCTTCCATACATTTTTGTTTTTTGATTGATTTAATTATTTTATTTTTCCTGATTTGTGTAGTGTTACTATTCTTGGACGGTGCTTGAGGACTTCGGTTCGCCTCGTGTCAACCTCGATTAGTTCACTTCCTGATTATGACGTTTTGGTAGTTTTAGGAGGGGGTTGTTGTGTTCGTAAGAGTGCATCATCTTTCTCTTTGCTATCTCACCTAGATTTCGATTTATTTATAAAATGTGCGTGTTAGTTAGGGTATGTTGAGTCTTGGACGATGACTGTGGAACAACATGAAACCTGAATCTCGTGAAGGGTAGAGTGGCCTCTTGTTCTCCACGACGAAGCATCCTGAGCTAATTTGCCATGAAAATAGTCGTATCTTGGATGTACCGATTTTGACTCACTTATCGAACGTGACTGTGGTAGTTGTGTTATGTACCTAGGAGGCTTGGTTTGAGACCACCGGGGTAGGGTAATTGAACCGCTCTCTCGACCTCAAATCTCGCGATTATTTATTGTTAGTCCGCAAGGATTTTTTTAATACTTATACTCTCGAGTAGAGTGGCGTTTAGCCTTGATTTTTATGAAGTTGCACGATGACCGTTTCCGGGTTCTCTGCCCACTGTCCCTTCAGGTCATGGTAGGTTACGGTTTCCGTTCGTTTTTACCTTAGATTCAAATTTTTTACCGGATACTCATTTTGTTCTTCTGATGGTGGTTTGCTTCACTAACCCCACCAGTTAAAGTTTTACTTTATTTAAGGTTTCGGGTCCTTGATTCTCGACTAGTGGCGTGTGCGGGTGGTAGCGCGTCATTAGCTTTTATGGTGTTGCGAGGGTCTTTCCTGACCAACGTCACCACATTTTCCGTACGTCTGCGTACATTTTCTTGTTATTTTTAAATATTGCTTATATTTTAGTTAGCTTAACATTTTGTATGTTTTAATTTTAATAATTCATTTATTAGATTAGTGTTTGGAATCTCCGCTTTGGTGATCTCCGAGTCCAAATTTTAAGAGGTGTGTAACAACCTTTTTTGTGGTTGTACAAAAAAATACGTTAATCTAAAATCATTAATTTATTTGGCATAATATTAGAAAAGTTTTAATTATTATTATGTAGAATTGAAAACTGGCAACTTAAATTGCATTTTCTAGAACAAATCTTTTGGGTGTAATATTACATAAATAGTTTTAGTTCCTTTCTTAAAAATGGATTTATATTATTGTATTCGCGCAAGCGTGAATATTATATATACTTGAGTTATTCAGAAAGCTTTTGTAATTCAGTTAATGCTGACTGTTAACAGCATTAAGAATGATTTTACTTAATTTTTATATAGTGTGCCATCATATTTTGATGGTAAGTTTGTTTTTCTCATTATATTTTAGCTAAAGCCTTTGCTTTTTAGGCACAATTTTTACCACATTATTTTTTTCCACATTACCACATTATTTTTTGTTAATTACTCACTTTTAAGTACGCCTCTTTTATTCATTGAACTTGTATTCGTAATAATCTTTAATGGGAAGAATACAATACGTATTGGATTGAAAATTTCTACAAACACATAGTTAATCGAGTTATTACAAGACTCGCAAGGATGTTGTGAAACGCTATCTTACTAGTTGACATTTCCGTATCCAAAAGAACACTGGAACCATTATACAGAGGTATTTATATAGTAGTGAATTTTTAGTTTTTAAGCTAGCTTTAAAAACCTTTTTCTTCTCTCCTTATTATCCATAAATTTGGTAATAAACTTTATTGCATATTGTTATTTTTGTTATTATTAGAAAGCATTTAATGTTCATTAAATAGGTTTTGTTATTCCTGTCAAAGATAACATGGTGCCGAGAATTCATTTAATTATATTTTATAATTTTTTACATTGCATTTTAGTAATTAAAGAAATGAAAATAACTAAACAGGTGAGAAACAAGACGCATTTCAGGTAGGTTAATCAAGAGCTAAATTAGAACCCTCCCTATCTCAATCTACTGATGAGCCAGCGGCACATTATCAATTAAATTGTGCTTATTATTACAATTTAATTTTTTATTATACTTTGGCTTAAGTTAAAGCATTGTTACAACTTCATCAGGGCAACTAAAAACATAGTTTATGTTGTTTATGTTATTAAATAAACTAAAAATAACTAACAATATTTAAGTGTATAAAACCAAAACTATAAGCTAGAAATAGAAAATTTTTTTTGTCACTAAAGACTGAATTACAATAAAAGTAACTAGATCTGTTAATAAATTTAATAACTGAACATTTATCAATAAAACTAGAATTTGAATATAAAAGTTAAACTTAAGAATCAATGATAATAACAGCATAAACTTAATGCTACTAAATAAACTTTTTTAAAGAATTTTAAAAGATAAATGTAAACGGTGCTAAGATTATTTATATCACTTTTAAAATTCATTGCTTGGTTGTTCGTTTTTATATGGCACTTTTCTATAAATTTTCTTTTTCCGTCATTTCTTTCATTAGCAAGGACTTTTGCGTTTCACTAGTCCATATGATGGTTGTTTGTATTACAATGGGTGGTAAGTGCTGACGAATCTGGTTTTACTCTGCAATCGTATTTGTGTTGGTGTAATCTTTTGCAAAATTTTTGTGAAGTTTCGCCTACATATTGAAGATTGCAGTTCATATACCGTAACGTGGGGTTACTTTGTGACTGCTGGGCAACTTTGGGACACTCCATTCATAAACGATAAATTTAAATTTGGCGGTTTTCTGTAGAATGTCACCATGATTATACCATATATTATCGAAAGTCCATCATGTGCTGCCACCTTTTACTAACTTTCCAAATCCCAACTCCATAACCTTAGTGTGTGTCAGAAACAAACATTAGAAGCAAGAAATCACGTGTCTTTGAATTGTCGTGCTACTTTCTATTATCGAAGAAAATTGGGCTTATATATTTAAATACAAGGAGGTGCACTTTGAACTAATTCTATCAAGTTTCATTTTATTCAAGTACAATATTCGATTGAAATTTTTTTTGATCTTGTGTCCAAGACTAAAGCAAAAATCAGGGCATTGGGGGTTACTTTGTGACAAAAAAAAACTGGCCCAAAGTAACTTCTGTGGAAATTATAACGTCAAACGTACTTGAAGATCACAAAATTAAATCGAAACTCCGATTTTTTCAGGTTTACGGTACCACCCAATTATAAACGGAAGCCCGGATCTCGAAATTACAAAAATTATACTAACGAAAAGTTACCAGAAGTCCTTGAAGAAATTAAAGGGAAAAGAATAAGTATACGTAAAGCAGCAGAGAAGTATGGGATTCATAAGAATACGCTGAAAGGAAAACATGAGAAGTTACATGGGAGACAAACAGTTTTTACTAACGAGTAACAACGAGCATTCAGTGGTCACATAATTGCAATGTCGACATTTGGATTTCCAGTTACTACTTTTGACCTTAGATGCGTTGTGAAATCCTCTTTAGATCGCCAGGGCAGGAATCTAAGTTGTTTCCATAAAAACTTACCCGGTTCTGATTGGGTAAATTTGTTTCTCAAGCGTCATAAAGAACTCTCTCAGAGATTTGCGCAAAATATTTCACATGCTAGGGCCGCAACCGACGAAGAAATTGTAAACACGTTCTTCGATAATTTGGAGAAAGAATTGCAAGGAATCCCTCCTTCCAATTCATGGAATTTTGATGAAACAAATTTAGTGGATGACCCAGGATAGAAAAAAATTATCGCCAAAAGGGGAACAAAGTGCTCCGAAAGAATCAGAAATGCATCAAAAGCGTGCACTTCTATAATGGTAGCTCCACCCTATATAAAATATAAATCCCAAAAACTGTGGTCTACATGTACTGAAAATGGCCCTGCCAATGCACGGTATAACCGTACAAGTTCAGGGTGACTTGATTTTCAAATTTTTTAAGAGTGGTTCCTAAATTTATTACGTCCACTATTGAAACGTCTCGATGACCAAAAGCTATCCTTGGTGACAATCTGAGTTCTCACTTGAATCTGAAAGTTATTCAAGAATGTAAGAATAGTGATATTCGCTTTATCGCATTACCGCCAAATACTACACACCTTCTCCAGCCACTGGATATGGCGTATTTTCGTTCAACGAAAGAAAATTGGAGAAAGGTTTAAACAAATGGAAGGAGACTGCTTACGGAAGCAAGTTCACCTCTGTACCAAAGGACTAATTTCCTTGTCTACTAAAAAAGTTATTGGAGATGTTAGCAGACTTTAGGAGAGGCGTAAAAAATTTAAAAGCGGGTTTTAGAAAAACAGGACTCTATCCTTTGAATGGTCGTATTGTCGCTGTCCAAGAAACTGGAGTTGTTGGAAACAGTTTTATGCAACATATTAGCAACACACGAGTGGAAGTAACACGAACGAGACAAATAAGAAGAAGAAAAAACGGCTGTGCTGTGGATCCAGTTAAAGATGATACCATTGTAGACCGTGATGAACCTCAGCCTTCTTCTCCGGTACGATAACCCAAGCTAAAAACAAGAAAACACGTGAACGTCATTATTCCCCAGATACCAGTGCCGACGAAAAGGAAGTCCAATATGCAGAAAGTGATGACAGTCCATGGACTATAGAATTCCATTCTGATGAAAATAGACCTGCTGATAATAGAGAAACTCCAGTTTTCAAAGAGATAGATAAAGAGGTAGGAAATTACGTCGTTGTGGAATTCGAATTTTCCAGGAGAAATTACGAAAGCTATGAAAAAAGGAGCACACGTAAATGTAATGGTACCTTTTGGAAGACAATGTAAATGGCCACAAGGAAAGGATGAAATATTTTATAACAATAGTGAAATTATTATGACAATAAATAAGCCGAGGAAGGTGAGAATTATTTGATGATGCAGAATTGTACCGCTTTCTTGACTAGATTTTTCTACTTTTCTATACATAATATACCGTTCTATTTTTTATTTTGAGTGTTTAGTAGTGAAGTTTAACAAGTTCCGTTTTTTTCCGAAATTATATCCATGTATTTTACGTTCCAAAGCAGTTATATAGAATAAAAGTTCATTTTTTATATTCCTTATTTGATATTAAAATTTCTGTTCTTTAAATATCTTTTCTATCATTAACTGAAACTTTTTAACGGTCTTGTCTGGGTATTTTAGCTCTCTAATGATTATTAAGGGGTTTCTTTGTGACAATATTGCAATCCAACGGAATTTTATATCAAAAATACGAGTGTCATGAAGTAACCCCGACCTCTGGGATAACATTGTGACACCTTGTTTTCTAAATATATTTTTTTGTATAATCGAAAATGAAATTTTACACCCAGAATATGAAAGAGGAAGGTTAAATCTTTCTGCCATCTAATAATTCGTTGATTCAGATCAATGGCTAATGAAATATTATAAAAAAACCATGAAAACTGTCACAAAGTAGCACCACTTTACGGTGTAGTTCATTGTCTGATTTTTCAGTACTAAAGTGGTTGCACGGTAAATAAGTTAAATTGTGAAATTTTAATGGATATGTAATTTATTTTTAATTATGTGTGAATATCCTTGGACATATGGAAGTTTTTGTAAGTTACCAAGGTTTGAGTGTTTGATAGTAATTGTGTATTAGCAGACTCAACAGTTCTTCTATTATTATTAAATAACGATTTGTTTAACAGTGCTTTTGGATAATTACTAGCTATTAGCTGTCTTCTAAAAAGAATAAGATTTTTGTGTTTATATTTAG